>SJYS01008568.1:761493-787857 GCA_006410695.1 Philantomba maxwellii | reverse complement strand
TTTACTTAGAACAGCATACAGAGTTGGCACATAAATTTAAAATCAGATATTTTGGAAGATGCACCACCTTTTATAGCTTTTGTTATCAAGAGATGTGTATGAAGCATCATATGATAGCTTTCAGTTTTTAGTAGTGTATTGACATCAATTTGGGATTCCCAGGTTGCTTAGTGGTAAAGATTTTCCCTGCCAATGCAGGAGCCACAGGGGACATGGTTCTATCCCTTGGCTGGGAAGATCCCCTGGAATAGGAAATGGCAACCCACTCCAGTATTCTTGCCTGGAAAATTACATGAACAGAGAAGCCTGGTGGGCTACAGTTCATAGGGTCATAAAGAGTCCGACCTGACTGATCGATTGAGCATGCAGGCAGTCATCAATTTAACTTGCCCAAGGATTATTTGCAATTCTTTAATGTTTATAATTGGCAAATATTCAAGTCATCCAAAGTTTAATTGAAGCCAAGGAAAGTTACTAAGATCTTCAAACTCACAAGGGAAAATCAGGGATGTACNTCCGACCTGACTGATCGATTGAGCATGCAGGCAGTCATCAATTTAACTTGCCCAAGGATTATTTGCAATTCTTTAATGTTTATAATTGGCAAATATTCAAGTCATCCAAAGTTTAATTGAAGCCAAGGAAAGTTACTAAGATCTTCAAACTCACAAGGGAAAATCAGGGATGTACAAAGAAATTTTTGTTGTTTTATTAAATATTCATACTTACAGACTGGAAGCCAAAGAAGAAAATTTATGATTGTGCAAAATTTTCTTTTGAGTACCTTCTTTGGAAATCAAACTTTACTGAAATCTTTTAGGCTTTCTGTGTATTTTATGGTAGCTATTGTGTCTACTTAGNGCCTCCCTGTTCATTACCATCTCTCGGAGTTCACTCAGACTCACATCCATCGAGTCAGTGATGCCATCTATTCACTGAGTCTCTCGTAATATAATCCAAGTATTTCCAGGGAATGGTATAAATAAAGTCATACAGAGAAGAAATTAAAAGAGAACTGTTACTGAATTTGCTTTGAGGTTTTAATTTAGTACTTCCAGATATATCAAATCTAGGTTTGAAATGAGAAATCCCTGTTAGATTAGGTCACTTTTAAAAGAGAAATCTCACTCACCATTCCTGCTCTCTTCATCAATGGCGACTATGGTGGCTGGTGGTCCTCCCCTAGCTAGTTTGCAATCTAAAGAGAAAACAAGACAAAGTAAGAAGTAGCTATTGCAGGGACATTCACCCTGAGATTAAATTCACAGTATGTATTAACATTTAAAAAGAAATATCCTATAATCAAATTAATATGCATCATTTAACCATTTTTTATTAAAAAAAAAAGTGTTCACGCAGATTCCTTACCACATTGCAACAAAGACACTTTATACACCATGAAATGGTTCAAATCATACTGAGAAAACACCAGCAGAGACCACTGGAGAGAAGAAGTTCTTCAGGACAGAGATAATGTGATGGCAATTTAACCCAAAGAAATAACATAAAGGGATGATTAACAAGGATAAATTGTAATTAAAGCTTCACAACAGAAACAAACATAATTGGACTTTAATTGTGATAAAGGGTCTAATTGAAAAGAGTGACTAGAATTTTAATAATATTCTAAAGAGAATGAAACAGAGACAGACAAGCAATGTTTGTGGGTTTTGAGATTTTATTTTTGTCATCTTACCCTCATATTGCCAGTCTGGAGACAAAGGAATAGAGTCATCAGTGGAAGCAGATCAGAAAAATAAAAGAAAGAAAGGAAGAAAGAATATATGTGTATATTTAGTGAGGATTCAAAGATATAAATAGCATTGTACAATAACAGATATATCACACCTAATGATTTCTGGAAATGAAATATGTAAAACCCTTATTTTTATAATTCAAATACAGTATGAACAAGTTAACTTTATAATGTATGTCACTCACATCTTAAAAGTTACAGATCAATTTGAATATACCATACAATGCACCTATGTGTCCTATGAAAAGGTAAATAAAATTACATATCAATTGTCTATTATCTCTGTGTTGAATGAACCTTAAGGATACTGCCTGTCAATCAGTAGTGATTAATTTTTTATCTCAAGAACTGCTAATGTGTGGATAATGAACATATAAATAATATTATGAACTATAATATCCATGATAATTAAAATGTGAAGGCTTTGCCTGCGAGATGTCAAAAGTATACTTCTGAGACATAAAGTGCTCTCTTAGGAGATATTTGGCCAGCCTGATAGGGTTGTGTCATGTGGTTAAATGTACATGGCGTGTTCCTGTGACTGAAACATAAATTGGCTTAAGCCATCCAAGTAGGTGTGCTATTTGGAAGATGATTTCAAGGCTTACTATTTATCTATTAAAATTCTGCCATTATGTACATGGGCATGAATAAAAAGGGCTTTGGCAAGCACTGTTGTATATTGTAAGATGTGTGTTCTCTCATGTAGGCTTAAAATATCTGAAATCTCCAGTTTTTCTCTCTTTGTTCTTGTCAATATTCAAGGAGTTTCAGGTCACAGCAGTTTTAGATCTAAAATATCTCATTACACTCCATCCTTTCCTTCCTATACCCCTGACAAAGCACAGCTCCTCACTATTTGCAACCTCTACTCTTGCAGTGGTTTCCTCATTAATCTTCTGGAAACTGTTCTCATCCTGCATTCATTTATTCATTTCATAAGAATAATTTTTGTGCACCCCAATCAAAGGTAAATTAATGGCACTTCTCTATACAAAAACACTTATGTTTCTTTTGGAGTGAAGAAAAATGTTTTAGGATATCATTCAGAGGGTGTCACAGTCTCAACATTGTTTACTTATTAAACACTATGCCCTTTAGTCACCTTAGAGACCTTACTCTTGCTGGATTTCATCTTGTATTATTAAGGCAGCTTGGTTACCTAAAGTCATTTCTGTGTCTACTGCCTGGCAAGTCTGTTATTCTTGATAAAATTAGATTTCACCTATTCCACCAAAACTTTCTTATACCTCAGTGAAAATTTAAAATTTCTTCCTGAGTTCTCATATCCATTCATCTAGCTTTTTATTCATCTATGCATACAAAAATTATTCAGTCAAATTGGTAGATATATCACTATGTGCTGAAGATAGGGATTAAAAATCAACAACTCCTTTCTTCACAGATCTCAGGTTGGGGAGATAAGTGGTCAGATAAAGGAAANTACACACACACACACACACACACACACACACACACACCCCACATGGTAGGTCAGTGGTAAAGAATCTGCCTGCCCATGTAGGAGACACAGGTTCAATCCTTGGGGCAGGAAGACCCATGGAGAAGAAAATGGCAACCCACTGTAGTATTCTTGCCTGGAGAATCCTATGGATGGAGGAGCATGGTGAGCCTAGTGTCACAAAAGAGTTGGATATGACTTAGCAACTAAACAACAATCTAAATGTACATATAATATTTATATATAGGGTTACTGCCTCAGTTAAAATCCTCACAGCTGCAAAGTAGAGAAAAAATGTGGTGAATTTTCACATAAGCATTAGTAGGGGAATAGATATTTAATCAGTAACTTTATAGGTAGGCAGGATAAAGGGAAATGAATGATGGAGAAACTTGGGTATACATATACAACAACTGCTCATCATTTGGTTACTATTATATTTATGAATAGACTTTTTCTGCTCAACTAAGTCAAGTATGATTCTCCATATTCCAGCTCCACCTACCTCCCTTACCCTTTTCACTCTTGGTTCATTCGGTAGCCATAGCAAGCCAAATTTATGTTTGCCATGACATCTGCTGAAATTCCCTTCCTCCTCTTCCTCCCCTGGTTAACTTTTATTTCTCTTCCAAGAACCTGGAAAGGCATCACCTCTTCTAGAAAATCTTCCTTGTTGGTCTAAACTAAATGCCTATTCTCTGCATTCCTTCAATATACACTGTGTAAGCATGCCAAGTCATGCCAAACGGTGTGCGACTCTGTGAACCCATGGACTGTAGCCCTCCAAGCTTCTCTGTCCATGGGATTCTCTAGGTAAGAATACTAGAGTAGGTCGCCATGCCCTCCTCCAGGGGATCTTCCCAACCCAGGAATTGAACGCACATATCTTACATCTCTTGCATTAGCAGGTGGGTTCTTTACCACTAATGCTACCTGGGAAGCCCTCAGTATACACCATGCTGTGCTTAGTTACTTAGTTGTATTCAACTCTTCATGACCCCATGGACTGTAGCCCACTACGCTCCTCTGTCCGTGGGGATTCTCCAGGCAAGAATATTGGAATGGGCTCCCATGCCCTCCTCCAAGGGATCTTCCCAACCCAGGGGTAAAATGCAGGTCTCCCACATTGCAGGCAGATTCTTTACTGTTTGAACTACCAGGGATGCTCAAGAATACTGGAGTGAGTAGCCGATTCCTTCTCCAGGGGATCTTCCCAACTGAGGAATTGAACTGGGGTCTCCTGCACTGCAGGTGTATTCTTTACTAGCTGAGCTATCAATATACACTGTAGTCCATTGGAAAAATTACTTCAAAACATGTATTAGTGATTTTTTTTCTAATGAGAGCTCCTTCAGACCAAGGCTGTGTCATATTTATCTTAGTAACCTCAGAATTCAACCAGAGTGGATCCTGAAAGAATGTTTGTTGAATTTTTCTGAACTACAATTAGCCCAGCTGAAATCTCTCATTGACCATCTCTCCAGGAGTGCACTCAGAAGTCTCTGTTCTCATTATGTCCTTAGCAACAGAAACAGCCCAGGAGTAAAGGTGTGGGTACAATTACTCCCAGCCAGACCCCTTTAAAGGATGACTTTCACTCAGCTTTATTCTTTCAGCAAGTTCCAAAACCCCACAATAAGATATTTTCATGCCCAAATAAATAAATTTTATTTATTCTGAATCAAAACAAAAGTAGTTAAAAAAATTTAGACCCACAACACTAATGTAGAGAGGTTAGTCAGATACATATAATCTATTAATAACATTATTCACAATAGTATTTGCTTTGAAATGATGTGCTTGTGAAACTATAGTTAGTTTTGAAATGCACAAAATATTTTTAATTGTAAGTATATTCAGAAAAAAAGTAAATTTGGATGAAACAGCCAGGATGTATTAGGTATGCAAATATCCACGTGGAGATCAAAGTGAAAACTAGAAAGCAATTTGGGGGCTAGGTGATCCTGTTCTCTACGGTCTGTGGATAATCTGTCTGCCACAGGAAAGACAGGTTAGCTGATGATGACTGTACCTTGGAAATGCACTTCTGTAATCTATTTAATTTCACCCTTGACTGTCCAGGTTAAATCACAAATTCATTGTTTTTCGTGCCTCAAATTTCTAACCTCTCGGGCCCCTACCTGATTCCCATACCCAATTTGTTATAAAGTGCAGAATATGAATACAAATACCTGAATGCCCAGTGTGACTTATTTCTGCAAACTTGTCATCAAGCTAAAAATAAGCCATACTTTTTCTGTATGTTTTTAAATAATTTTATGCAACAGGTAGGATTTCAAACTTAAAAACTATTAGCAGATATGTAATGACTGGTTTCAAAGGTAGTAAACCTGTGATATGCTATTCTTACTGCATCCAGAAGCTTAAGAGCATGTTACTCTGCAAAGAGAATACCCAGAATTGTCCAAATATATTCATTTATTACTAGGAAGTGTGAATATCCAGGAAAACTCTATTTCCATCTTAGCCTATTCTCAAAATGTCTATTTAAGGTCAAACAATGCCTTTCAAAAAATTGGAGTATGATTGCTTTACAATGCTGTGTTAGATTCTACTGTACAGCAAAGGGAATCAGCTATATTTATACATATATCCCCTCCATCTTGGACCTACCTTCCCCACCTTAATCCCATCTGTCCAGGTCATCACAGAGTCCTGAGTTTAGTTCTGTGTCATACAGAAGTTTCCCACTATCTGTCTATTTTACACATAGTGGTGAACATATATCAATGCTAATCTCTAATTCATCCCACCCTTCTTTCCACCCACTGCATCCACATGACCATTCTCTATGTTTGTGCTTCTGATTCCTGCCCTGCAAATAGGCTCCTCAGTACCTCATTTTTAGATTCCACATATATGTGTTAATATACAATATTTTTCTCTTTCTGACTTACTTCACTCTGAATGGCAGTGTCTAGGTCCATCCACTTCTCTACAGATGATCCAATTTTGTTCCTTTTAGTGGCTGTGTAATACTCCATTGTATATATGCGCCACCTCATCTCAATTCATCCTCTGAAGTATATTTAGATTGTTTACATATCCTGGCTATTGTAAATATTGTTGCAATGAACATTGGGGTACATGTGTCTTTTTGAATTATGGTTTCCTTAGGGTATATATATACCCAATAGTGGAAATGATGAGTCGATTGCAGTTCTATTTTTTAAGAAAACTCCATACTGTTTTCCATAGTGACTGTATCAATTTATTTTCCCATAAACAGTGGAAGAGTGTTCCCATTTCTCCACACCATCCAGTGTTTATTGTTTTTTTGATGATGGCTACTGTGGCCAGTGTGAAATGATACCTCATTTATTTTGATTTGCATTTCTCTAATAGTTAGTGATGTTGAGCATTTTTTCATTATATGGGACTAGAATGCAAAAGTAAGAAGTCAAGAGATACCTGGAGTAACAGGCAAATTTGGCCTTGGAGTACAAAGCGAAGCAGGGCAAAGGCNTTATTTTGATTTGCATTTCTCTAATAGTTAGTGATGTTGAGCATTTTTTCATTATATGGGACTAGAATGCAAAAGTAAGAAGTCAAGAGATACCTGGAGTAACAGGCAAATTTGGCCTTGGAGTACAAAGCGAAGCAGGGCAAAGGCTAACAGAGTTTTGCCAGAGAATGCACTGGTCATAGCAAACTATCTCTTCCAAAAACAAGAGAAGACTCTACACATGGACATCACCAGATGGTCAATACCAATATCAGACTTATTATATTCTTTGCAGTTGAAGATGGAGAAACTCTATACACTCAGCAAAACAAAGATTAGGAGCTGACTGTGGCTCAGATCATGAACTCCTATTGACAAATTCAGATTTAAATTGAAGAAAGTAGGGAAAATCACTAGAAGATGCATGTATGACCTAAATCAAATCCCTTACAGTGGAAAAGTGAAGTGAAAATAAAGTCTCTCAGTCATGTCTGACTCTTTGTGACCCCATAGACTGTAGTCTACCAGACTGCTTCATCCATGGAATTTTTCAGACAAGAGTACTGGAGTGGGTTGCCATTACCTTGTCCAGGGGATCTTCCTGACCTGGGGATGGAACCTGGGTCTCTCGCATTGCAGGCAGGTGTTTTACCATCTGAGCCCCCATGACAAATAAATTCAAGGGATTAGATCTGATAGACAGAGTGCCTGAACAACTATGGACAGAAGTCCATGACACTGTACAAGAGGCAAGAATGAAGACTATCCCCAAGAAAAAGAAATGCAAAAAGGCAAAATGGTTGTCTGAGGAGGCCTTAAAAATAGCTNGGAAATAATTGAACATTCTTTGTGATAAAAAAAAAACCCTCAACAAAATAAGGAAAATACCTCCACATGATAAAAGCCACATATGAAAAACTCACAGCAAACATGTGGTTAAAGACTGAAATCTTTCTCTCCAAGATCAGAAACAAGACAAAGACACCCCCTTTCATGACTTCTATTCAACAGAATACTACAAGTTCTAGCTAGAGCAAATAGGCAAGAAAAGGAAAGAAAAGACATCTAAATTGGAATGGGAAAATTAAAATTATCTCTGTTTGCAGATGATATGATCTTATGTAGAAAACCCTAAAGATTCTCCCAAAAAGCTGTTAGAATAAATGAATTAAATAAAGTGATACAAAGTCAACACACAAAATTAACTGCATCTCTACATACAAATAAGGAATAATATGAAAAGGAAATTACAAAGGCAAATTTATACTAACATCAAAAAGAATTAAATACTTAGGAACTATCTTCACCAAGGAAGTGAAAAACTTATATAAGAAAAACTGCAAAATATTGCTAATAGAAATGAAGATGACAAAATAAATGGAAACACATTCCATTTTCATGGATTAGAAGACTCGATATTTTTAAAATGTCAGTATTACCCAAATTCAATGCAATCCTTATTTAAATCTCAAAGATATTGTTCGTAGAATTAGATAAACTCACCCTAAAATTAATAACGAATTTCAACGGAGCCCAAATAACCAAAAAACAATATTGAAAAAAAAAAAACAACAAAATTAGAGAACTCACACGTCCTAATTTCAATACTTATGACAAAGCTGTGGTAATCAAACAGTGTGACACTGGCATAAACACAGACATACAGGTCAATGTAATAGAATAACGACCCAGAAATAAGCTCTTGTATATTTGGCCAAATGATTTTTGACCATGGTGCCAGTCATTCAATAAAGGAAAGTCTTTTCAACTAAAAGTCCTGGGAAAACTGGATATCCATGTGCAAAAGAATAAAGTTGGAAAGTTGGATCCTTACTCAACACCATATATAAAAATTAGTTCCAAATGGATCAAACATTTAATATAAGACCCAAAACAATGAAACTCTGAAAAAATATATAGAATAAAAGCTTCACAACATTAGATTTGTCAATGATTTCTTGGATATGACACCAAAGACACAGGCAACAAAAGGAATAGCAGACAACTGGGATTTATGAAAATGTTAAATTATTTTTATTTGCGTATCAAGAGACATTATTCACAGAGTAAAAAGGCAGCCTACAGATTCAGAGAAAATACTTGCAAATTATATATCTGATAAGGGATAATTATCCAGAATACATGTATAACTCCTAAAACTCAACAACTAAAAACAAACGTGGTTTTAAAATGGGCAAAGGACTTCGACAGATATTTCTCTGAAGAAGCTATACAAAAGGTCAATAAGCATCTGAAAAGGTGATCAACTTCACTAATCGTTCAGGAAACGCAAATAAAAACTGCAACGAGATGACACCCCACACTCATGAAGATGGCTACAATCTAAAACAACAATGACAACGTTTTGGTGGTGAAGTAGAAAAATTACAGCCGTATGTATTGTTGCTGGGAGGGCAAAATCGTAAAGTTACTGTGGAAAACACTATATGGGTACTTCAAAAAATTAAAAATAGAATTAGTATATGATCTGGTAATACCACACTTGGGCGTATACCCAAAAGAAATGAAAGCAGAGTCTCAAAGGAATATTTTTACATCCACGTACACAGCGGCACCATTCACAATAGCTAAAATATGGAAGAAATTCAAATGTCCATTACCAATGAATAGATAAGCAAAATGTGGTATATACATGCAGTGAAATATTTTTCAGCCTTAAAAAGGAAGGAACTTCTGCAATATGCTACAACATGGATGAGTGTTAAGGATATTATGCTAAGTGAAATAAGCCAGTCACAAAAAAAATAAACATAGGATTCCACCTATATAAGGTACTTGTTGTCATTATTTAGTCACCAAAGTCGTGTCCAACTGTTATGCAACCCCATGGACTGTAGCCCACCAGCCTCCTCTGTCCAGCGAGATTCCCCATGCAAGAATACCAGAGTGGGTTGCCACTGCCTTCTCCAGGGGATCTTCCTGACCTAGGGATCCAAGGGCACAGGCAACAGAAGTAATAGCTGACAACTGGGATTTATGAAAATCCCCGTCTGGGTCTCCTGCATCGGCAGGTGGATTCTTTACTGCTGAGCTACCAGGGAAGCCCATATGAAGTACTTAAAAGTCGTCAAAATCATAGAGAAAGTAGAATAGTGGTTGGCAGGGGCTAGAGGGAAGGGAAAAGAGGGAGCTGTTATTTAATAGGTACAGAGTTTCAGATTTGTAAGATTTGTGGGAATGGATAATGTGATGGTTACACATCAGTGTGAATGTGATTTAATACCACTTCACTGTACATTTAAAAGTAGTCAAGACGGTAAATTTTACATCACAAGTATTTTAACACATTTTTTTCACATCAGTAACTGAAAATAGTGGGAACAGAGCTGTAAAGGAGCAGAGTTATTTTATGCTATTGAATTAAAGCTGATAAATTCAAATTAAGCCTTCCCAAGTGGTGCTAATGGTAAAGAACCATTTGATCCCTGAGTGGAGAAGATCCCCTGGAGGAGGGCATGGCAACCTACTCCAGTCTTCTTGGAGAATACCATAGACAGAAGAGTCTGGTGGGCTAAGGTCCACAGGGTCACAAAGAGTTGGACACAACTGAAGCGACTTGGCAGGCACACATGCAAATTCAAATTAAAGTGATTTAATGTGAGGGTTTTAAACGTAATCATCATGGTAATCACAAAGAAAACAGAACATGAAAGAAACACAACTGTGATCACTGAAAGATGAATGGATAAACAAAACACAGTGTTTGCATACAATGGAATTCTTCAGCCTTAAAAAGCAAATATTGACACAGGCTCCAACATAGATGAACCTGGAGGACATTATTCAAAGTGAAATAAGCCAGCCACAAAAAGACAAATTTTGTGTGATTCCACTAATATAAAGTATCTAGAGCAGTCAAATTCATAAAAACAGAAAGTAGAATGGGGCTCCTGGGGGCCTGAGAGAAAGGAGGAATGAGGAGTTATTGTTTAGTAGGTACAGAGTTTTGATTTTGCAGGATGAAACGAGTTTTGGACTGTGGTACACTTCACAAATGGCTAAGATGGCAAAAATTATATAATGTGCATTTTACCATAATAAAAAAGGGGCAGGGGAATAGCTGAGTTCCTGAAAACAGGTATGTGGGTGCTGGGACTGTACAACCCTTCAGAGCTCAGAAGTATGCACACTGGAGTGTATTCTTCTGTATGCTTTCATATGAATGATTTTTCTTGGACCTCACAGTCACTCTGGGAAGAAGGTAGATCCTTAATTCCCCATTTTAAACATTAGGAACCTGAAAAAAAGAAAAAAGAAAGAAAACCTAGGACTTCCACTGAAGCCAAAATGGATGAAAGAATGTTCTGTACCCACTGGCCTAACCGGTTTACGGCACCATTAGCATTTTCAGCCTTTCCTTACAGGGTGCGTGTAACAGAAACTGAGGCAAACCTTTGTTAGGACAAGAACAGATCAGGGCCCAGGCCAAGCATCAGCTAGAGCAGTGCGAACATCTCAGAAGCCCTGGGCTAAGAGGTGAGTATTACTGAGCATGTATCACGCACCAGGAAACTCTTTACAAGGCTAGTTTTGTTCTATCCCCACAACTACCCTGGGTAGTAGAACATACAGGCTCCCCAGTTAGCTCACCACATCTGTTCAACTAGAAAGAGGTGGAATCAGGACTTGAACTTACACCGGCCACTTGGGAAACTGCATCCAAAGTCTCCCCCAACCCTGCGTTTGCCCAGAGTTGGCAACATGGGGGAGACCAGAACCCCAATTTTGTCATGCATAACATGGCAGGGTGAGCTGGAGGACTAGATCCCTGGAGCCCTAAAATTTTAGTGTGACCTGCCATGTAAAGCAGATCCAAGGAGCCGAGGAGGGATGGTGAAACAACACAGCCCACGGGCTCCCAAAGTGAAAGTGCAAGGCGCTCAGTCGTGTCCGACTCTTTTGCGACCTCATGAATTGTAGCTCGCCAGGCTCTTCTGTCCATGGAATTCTCCAGGCAAGAATACTGGAGTGGGTAGCCATTCCCCTCTCCAGGGGATCTTCCTGACCCAGGGACTGACCCGGGTCTCTTGCACTGCAGGCAGATTCTTTACCATCCAAGCCACCAGGGAAGCCCTCAGGCTCCTAAGTCAGAACTAAAGCAATTATGCTGTGTGCCAAGCTGCATGTTTGGAATATGTGTCTGAGACACGGGCATTAAGGGTCAGAGGAGCAGAGCAGGCTGATCACCAAAAAGACCATGAAATAAAAGAAAGGATATATGTTTTGCCTTTTATCTTTTCTTTAGCCCTTGAAAAATTAAAAGTTTATTTATGTGGAAATACATAATATACGTAAATGCAAATGTATATAATATACAAATCCATAACATACAAAATGTTTTATATGAATAAATTTATTAAAGCGGAAGTCGCTCAGTCATGTCTGACTCTGCGACCCCATGGACTATACAGTCCATGGAATTCTCCAGGCCAGAATACTGAAGTGAGTAGCCTTTCCCTTCTCCAGGGGATCTTCCAAACCCAGGAATTGAACCAGAGTCTCCTGCATTGCAGGCAGATTCTTTACCAGCTGAGCCAACAAGGGAAATTCAAGAATACTGGAGTGGATAGCCTATCCCTTCTCCAGCAGATCTTCCAGACCCAGGAATTGAACCAGGGTCTCCTGCATTGCAGGTGGATTCTTTACCAACTGAGCTATCAATGAAGCCACAAATACATTTATATTATATATAAATGTACAGTAGTTTGTATTATGTAAATATAATGTGGTATATAAATGTATATTAATATAAAATATAAATATATGTATTATATAAAATGTGTGTGTGTGTGGCTCAGTTGTGTCCAACTCTTTGTGATCCCATGAACTGTAGCCCGCTAGGCTCCTCTGTCCCTGGAATTTTCCAGGCAAGAATATTGGAGTGGATTGCCGTTTTCTTCTCCAGGAGATCTTCCCTACCCAGGGATCGAACCTGTGTCTCTTGTGTCTCCTCATTGGCAGGTGGATTCTTTACCACTGTACCACTAGGAAGCCCTACATGAAACATATATTTATAGAAATAAATAAATATATATATATGTAAATTTCAGTTCACAGCATGGTGTTTACATTTCATTCCTGATAGCTTACTCCTGTTTGTTTCTACAATGTGTTTAGTATAAGTCTTTGGTTATATGCTGCTACTGTTGCTGCTAAGTCACTTCAGTCGTGTCCAACTCTGTGCAACCCCAAAGACAGCAGCTCACCAGGCTCCCCCGTCCCGGGGATTCTCCAGGCAAAAACACTGGAGTGGGTTGCCATTTCCTTCTCCAATGCATGAAAGTGAAAAGTGAAAGTGAAGTCGCTCAGTCGTGTCCGACTCTTCGTGCTTATTTATATATGTAGTCACAAAAAGTATATCCTATTTTTTAGTTTTACCTGTAAGATTTTTTTTGTTTATACAAATGGCATGTGCTTTCAAAGTTTGTTTTATGTCCTACTTCTATCATCTAGTACTTCGTTTTAAAGTTATATCCATGTTTGAGTGTGTATGGAGGGGGGATATTTTAGCAACCAAGTGAAAGGTTGTTGTTGAATCACGACACCAGGATTCTTGGCCTCCGGAGGAGAAGAATTCAATCTGGGGCCAGAGATGAGGCTTGATTGCTCAGAGCTTTTGTGTAATAAAGTTTTATTAAAGTATAAAGGAAACAGAGAAACTTCTGACATAGGCATCAGAAGGAGGCAGAAGGAGTACCCCCCTGCTAGTCTTCAGCTGGATGTTATATAGTCACCATCAGTCTGTTAATGAAAGAAAGGAATGTCTTAAAACTCAGAATGGCATCAGGCCCCTCACCCATAAGATGGATTTTGGGATAATCGTGGCACNAAACAGAGAAACTTCTGACATAGGCATCAGAAGGAGGCAGAAGGAGTACCCCCCTGCTAGTCTTCAGCTGGATGTTATATAGTCACCATCAGTCTGTTAATGAAAGAAAGGAATGTCTTAAAACTCAGAATGGCATCAGGCCCCTCACCCATAAGATGGATTTTGGGATAATCGTGGCACCAAATCATTTATCTTGGGCTATAAAATGATTAACTTGAATCTTGANAGTGCTGTAGTCCATGGGGTCCCAAAGAGTCAGACACAACTGAGTGACTGAACTGAACCAAACTGAACTGATGCTACCTCCCTTCGTAAATTTGAGATTAGAGGAGATTCTGCAATGTCTCTCTTCATGTTCCAGGTCAACACAGAAGCCACCATTCTGGATATCACCTAAAATTGTGTCACTGCCAGGATCACAGTGGACTTCCCTGTGGCTCAGACGGTAAAGTGTCTGTCTACAATGTGAGAGACCTGGGTTTGATCCCTGGGTTGGGAAGATTCCCTGGAGAAGGAAATGGCAATCTACTCCAGTACTCTTGCCTTGAAAATCCCATGGACGGAGGAGCTTGGTGCAGGCTACTATCTATGGGGTCGCAAAGAGTTGGGCACGACTGAGCGACTTCACTTCACAGGATCACTCTAGCAATTAGTGCTCTGGCATTAGGTAACATGCCCTTTTTATTCATATGGCAAGAAGGTGTGTTACTAGCCCATGTTTGGAAAATAGAGCCAGAAATATTGGTGAGTAGCACTAATGCCTGGCAAACAAGTTCTTAATAACTGATATACTTTGGTACTCTTTCTCAGGAAACTCTGAGTGATATGCCACACCCAAATGAGTAAGCAGAACAAGAAAGCAGATGGCACGGCACCTCAGGGAGAAAAAAAGGGAAGAAAATTCCAAGATGACAGCTGTGGGCAGGGCTAAGTGTGACTAGGCCAAATTGGATTAAAATGATGAAGGGCAGAAGGAATGGACCAAAGTAGGTCCAACATCAAAGAAAGAAAAAAAAAAAAAAACAGAAGAAAAATGTTGTAGAGATTAATCACTGTTTGGCTTGACAGTGAACAATGTCTAAAGTCATTTTGTAATAGAAACACTATGAATGAACTTCAGTGAAAAATGGAAAGATTGGAGTTGGTGAAATGTGTATGAGAGAGAATGTAAGACAACTTACCTAGAGGTAAGGTAAGCTCTTAACAAACAACAGCAAAATGAAAACATCATAGCAGAATAGCATGAATAAATAGCAGAACAGTATGCTATTTGAAAACAGAAAGCAATTTTTAGAAATAACTTTGTCTTTTGGAAATGGGAATCTGGGGTAGGAAGGGTAAACCAGGACAGATTTTTTTTTTAAATAAATCTTCTTTTATCTGAATTCTCAAGATAAAATGTACATGCTGCTGCTGCTGCTGCTGCTGTCGCTTCAATCGTGTCCAACTCTGTGCGACCCCATAGACAACAGCCCAGTAAGCTCCTCTGTCCCTGGGATTCTCCAGGCAAGAATACTGGAGTGGGTTGCCATTTCCTTCTCCAATGCATGAAAGTGAAAAGTGAAAGTGCAGTCGCTCAGTTGTGCCCAACTCTTAGTGACCCCATGGACTGCAGCCTACCAGGCTCCTCCATCCATGGGATTTTCCAGGCAATAGAACTGGAATGGGTTACCATTGCCTTCTCCGATAATGTACTGCTGCTGCTGCTAAGTCGCTTCAGTCGTGTCCGACTCTGTGTGACCCCATAGACGGCAGCTCACCAGGCTCCCCCATCCCTGGGATTCTCCAGGCAAGAACACTGGAGTGGGTTGCCATTTCCTTCTCCAATGCATGAAAGTGAAAAGTCAAAGTGAAGTCGCTCAGTCGTGTCTGACTCAGCGACCCCATGGACTGCAGCCCACCAGGCTGCTCCGTCCATAGGATTTTCCAGGCAAGAGTACTGGAGTGGGGTGCCATTGCCTTCTCCTGATAATGTACATAAGCATGTATATATATGTATAGAAGATTATCTGGAGAGGGAATGACAACCCACTCCAGTATTCTTACCTTGGAAATCCCATGGACAGAGGAGCCTGTGGGCTATAGTCCATTGGGTCGGAAAGAGTCGAACACTATCGAACAACTAAGCACACACATACACACACATATATATGTATATGTACTAAATTGGAAAAAGCAAAATTTAAAAAAGTTGTATCCTTTACAATATTTTACCTAACATATTTAGCATTATGTGTCAGTTGCTGTTTTTGGTAATTTCTGTGAATTGCAAGTGGAATATCTTATTTGGGATGTAGAAAGATTGCTGTTTGTATCTAAAATCAAATAGATTTGTTGGCATAATGAAATTAACTCTGAAAATTCCTTAAATCTCATCATTCAAATAATTTGTGAGAAATTTAAAAAGTGAGGTTCAGGTCATCCCTGAATAGCTCTAGTCCTGTAACTCAACAAAGCCATCGTGGACTCTGATTTTTCTGAGACCTGTGTTCCACCATCCAGAGCAGAAATTCTTTGTAAGACCAGTATCGAGGTAATTGTAAAACCAGTATTCCTTACTGGTTATAAGACAGCAGCTGATGGTAATCAGTTCCGCATGATTCCATGTTCATATCCAGGCACAGAAAGACTGGTTTCCTGAGGGTTTTTTCTTAAGAGCAAGGAAACAACTTTTTGATTCATGATGCTAAAGCCACATGTAGAGATCATGGATGCTAAAGGTTCCATGACGATAAAGCCACATGTAGAGGCCATGAATAGGCATGATGGTTGACAGCCCTAGCTGAGCTCCCAGGCAACAGCACATCAGTGAGTCACTTGGGGCATTTGGCCCAGCTAAGCCTTCACATGACTGCAAGTCCCAGCTTCTAAATTTCTGCAACCTCCCCTAAGACCACAAGTGATAACTGCCCAGCTGGGCACAATCAACCTACAGAACTGTGAGATAATAAATTTGTGCTTTTTGCCATTAAGTTCTGAGGTGATTCATGACTTGACAACTGATCACTGAAACAAATGCCTTCCCAGGCACATCAGTTTTGGTTGCATTTGGCTGTAAGTAAGAGGACTGACCAACAGTGACTTAAACAATGGCCTTAAATGATCCTACATATCATAAAGCCTGGGGGAGGCGGTTCCAGGATTTGCTCAGAGGCTCAGCAAAATCAAGGACCCAGATGCTACTTTTCCATTCAACCATCTTCAGCCTGGTGGCTTTGTGTTGTTAAGATTATCATGGGTTCCAGATGACCAGTGCCACCCTGTCACATAGAGTCAGGACAAGAAAGGCAAGGTGAAAAGGATGTCTTCTCTTGACCTCTGAAGTTTTGCTTGAAAATCTGATTTTTCCCAGTGACCTTCCAGCATTCTTCCATTTTTTTCTTTATTGATTAGAACTGGTCACTTGCCAGCTCCTCACTGGTCACTGGGAAAGGAGGCATAGAATTAGCAAACCAATTATGACAGATATTTTGAGCCTTGGAGCTGGGTCTGCCTTCACTGAGATCAAGGGGTATCTCCCTACTGCCTCAATAAAATAGGGTTCTGTTTTTAGGAAATAAGGTATAGAATCGGATGTGCCATGGTACCTGCCACATCATTACATAAAACTCAGTCCTCAACCATCCTTTGTTCTGTGCCCTATTCCCCACCAACCTTTTCCTTCTTCTTGTCCATGTATCTTGGCAGGATGTACCTACAATGCTGTCTTTTCCCAGCCTCGATCTGAGACATATAACCTTCAGATCTCAGCTCAAACACTACTTTCTCAGGGAGTTCCCCCCTTCCCAAGTTATATGGTCTCTACTTCTTTTTTTTTTTCTTTTTAGAACTCTGCACTTCTTGATTCCTTGTAATAAAACGTAAGTATGTAGTTGTGTATGTTTGAATTAATGCCTGCCTTCTCCATTGACTAAAGAGCTGTGAAAATATTTTGTCCCTGTTTTCCCAAGAATCTAGTGGATATTCAACACAGAATTAAGAAACATGTGAAAGACTGTGTTTTACTCCCTCACCTTCACCCATACCTCCCCACACTGTTATTGTATAAACACTGAGTCATTTAAAAAATTACTCTGGATCCTAAATCCTGTAAAGCTTCAACAGGGTGATCTTAGATTGTCCCAACAGTAAGTTCCATTTTACTTAAACAAGAGTTTATTTTATGCTTGGCGAAATTATTGTTTCAGTTCAGGATACTATAAATAAACAATTCATAATGTCATAGAATCCTATTTATCTTTCAAGTCTTGGATAACTATTACACATTTTTCTAAAAGTCCAGATTAACATAATTAGGAGAGCCCTCTTAAATAAGGATAAATTAATTTTTTAGAAACTAATATATTTTATCACATATTCAACCTAAGTGTCCTGAGGTGACCTTGTAACTTGAGTTTCTTAGGGAACAGAATCTTAGAGGAAGTCTTAAAGGGTTAGATGATTTGGTAGTGGACAGTCTTCTATGCCAATAGTCTACAGAGATAGATGTAAAAAAGCAGTATTTCCATACTTTATTTTAAAGGAGAAACCCTGTTTTAAGTTACTGTCTGTGCTTATGAATTTCCCTCCTATACATACCAGCTCTTTAACCTTGGGTTGCTTAACCTCTCTGTGCCCTAGTTTCCCCAGTTGTGAAATGGGATGAGACTGTTGTGAGGATTAGGTGAGTTAGCATATGTAAAGTGCTTTGAACAGCTGGCCTGTGGTAACTGCTGTGCAACTGGGTTATTATTTCAGTGTCTAGCATAGTGGCAGAATCTCACTGCGGAGCCACCAAAAGCACATGTTTTCAAAGTTTGAACCCAAGCTCTACCACTTAACCAGCTCTAGGACCCTTAGTAAATCATTTATTCTCTTTAAACCTCTGTATTCTCATCTGTGTAATAGGAACAATATCTACCTTATGAAATACAGGTTAGGTTAAATTAAATCAAGTTGTGGCTGCAAGTACCTGATAGACAATACTGCTCTATTTGATGTCTCAGCCACCAAGAAGCCATCATACCTGCATAACAGGCCAGAGTGCCTGGGACTGCAGGGCACAAAGGGAATTAAGAAACCATTAAGCTCAAGCTTGATCATTTTTCAGAAGGAATAAATCCAGGCCGGAAGGAGAGGGGATAAAGTGACTTGTTCAAAGTCATCTAGGTAGTTAGAAACAGAGACCTGTTGTAAAAGAAAAACAATTGTGCACCTCTCTGTTTTATGATGACATACTTTGTTTTATTATATTTACATTGGGTTAATTTGTAATCACCTTCTTTTCTAGGAGTTACCAGTTCCTGTAGTCCAGCTGTTACCCATCAAGGTAAGAGAAGCAGGGATAATTTAGTTGCATGAGCTGGGACCCCTTAACCTTTCACTGTCTTTTAGGGGACCTGTTACAGACAGGTCCTCTGAATAGGAGGAGTCGATGGATTAAAGCTAGTCTGGGGAACCCTGGGGCAGAGGCTGTCCTGGTTCAGAGGCCTACGTAAGGGCCCAGGATCAAGAGTCAAATTCTCTGTTCCCTATAATGAGCCAAACAGATATATTTTTTCAAATGACTGTATTAATTTTTAATGAGAATCAGCCTTCTCTTGGGCTTCCCAGGTGGCCCCAGTGGTAAAGAGTCTGCTTGCTAAAACAGGAGATGTAAGAGGTGCCAGTTTGATTCCTGGGTCAGGAAGATCCCCTAGAGAAGGGAATGGCAATCCACTCCAGTATTCTTGTCTGGAAAATTCCATGGACAGAGGACCCTGGTGGGCTACAGTCCATGGGTCACAAAGAGTCGGACATGACTGAGCACCCCTGTACACACACACACACACACACGTACGGTCTTATCTTAACGGGTGATCTTTAATACTACAACTATGTACCTACAGAGAATATCTTTATAAAGGGCTCAAAGATCATATCGGATAAATATCCGGAAGGCAGAAAGTGATCCTGTTGGCCTAATTTCTTGAAGTTCATTGAGCCAAATGGGAGAGCCCCGAGTGGCCCCTCAGCGACTCCGGCGTGAGCTTGCTGTGTCTGAGCTGGAGGCAGCTCCAGCACCCACTGCCGGGCAGTGTTTGGAGCTGCCAGGAGTGAACATTGGGCCCAGACAGGCATCTGGGCCATCAGGGGAGACTCACCCCAGCAGCAGCTGCGGGATTTTCATCTCTCAGACAGACAGTTGCTCAGTATATTTGCCCCTGTATCAGGCACCAAGGCTGACCCAGTGCCAACCTAGAATTAGCCCAGATCTATGCTGGCTTCTACTGATAAACTTTTGTCTACTTCCTGTGAAGAATAGAATTTTACTCACTTAAAAGTGGTTTGGGAGAGAATGGATACATGTATATGTATGGCTGAATCCCTTCACTGTTCCCCTGAAACTACCACAACATTGTTAATAGGCTACGTGCTGTGCTACGCCTGGTCACTTAATCGTGTCTGACTCTTTGCAACCCCATGGGCTGTAGCCTGCCAGGCTCCTCTATGGGGTTTCTCCAGGTCAGAATACTGGAGTGGGTTGTCATGCCCTCCTCCAGGGAATATTCCCAACCCAGGGATCAAACCCAGGTCTCCTGCATTGCAGGCAGATTCTTTACCATCTGAGCCACCAGGGAAGCCAAAGGATACTTGAGTGGGTAGCCTATCCCTTCTCCAGGGGATCTTTGTGAGCCAGGAATCAAATTGCGGTCTCCTGCATTGCAGGAGAATTCTTTACCAGCTGAGCTCCCAGGAAGCCCCATTAATAGGCTATATCCCAATACAAAAGTTTGAGGAAATAAGGAAAAAAGAAAAGAAAGTGTTTATTCTTTCACAGGAAACAAAATTTAACCAAAATCTTACTTTTGGAAAAAACAAAATAGAACATCAGTTCAGTCGCTCAGCCGTGTTCGACTCTTTGTGACCCAGTGAACCAGAGCACACCAGGCCTCCCCGTCCATCACCAACTCCCAGAGTCTACTCAAACTCATGTTCATCAAGTCAGCAATGCCATCCAGCCATCTCATCCTCTGTCGTCCCCTTCTTCTCCTGCCCCCAATCTCTCCCAGCATCACGGTCTTTTCCAATGAGTCAACACTTTGCAGGGGGTGGCCAAAGTATTGAAGTTTCAGCTTTAGCATCAGTCCTTCCAAAGAACATCCAGGACTGATCTCCTTTAGAATGGACTGGTTGGATCTCCTTGGAGTCCAACAGACTCTCAAGAGTCTTCTCCAACACCACAGTTCAAAAGCATGAAATCTTCAGTGCTCAGCTTTCTTTACAGTCCNCTGGATGGCATCACCAACTCGATGGACGTGAGTCTGAGTGAACTCTGGGAGTTGGTGATGGACAGGGAGGCTTGGCATGCTGCGATTCATGGGGTCGCAAAGAATCGGACACGACCAAGTGACTGAACAGAACTGAACTGATTATATCTAGGATGGATAAACAACAAGATCCTACTTTTAGCACAGGGAACTTGGGTTGACCAGAAAAGTTCATTTGAGTTTTCTATGTTACAGGAAAATCCGAACAAACTTTTGGCCAACCCAGTATAGTTACTGTCCTATGATAAACTCTAATGGAAAAGAACATGAAAAAAATAATGTATAACTGAGTCACTTTGCTGTACAGCAGAAATTAAAGTTTGGGGGGAAAGGGGAGTTTACCCAACACTGTAAAGCAACAAAATTTTAAAAAATATTTTTAAAAAGAAGAGGCTATTTTGCAAGTGAGGCTTCTGACCTTTTAAGATCTATGCTTAGTGTTGAGGAGAGAAAAAAGGTGCTGGGTGGTTAGGAGAATGAGTTAAGCCCCACATACACCTTTCCTAGCTGTGTGCCTCATTTCCTTATCTGTCAAGCTGGGATGATGGTGGAAATCATTTCCATGGGTGACTGTGGAATAATAAACAGTACAGAACAAGACAGAACATGCTAAGTGCTCAGAACTGTGCCTGGCACATAACCTAAGTTCACTTAGACCCTTACTGTTACTCTGTAACAGTAACAGTTTTTGAGTACCTGTCATGTTTTAGACTTAGTGCTGGGAGCTTACCTCCAAACTCCTCATAGCAACCTCAACATTAACAGTAGAAAAGAGCTCGTTGTATAGAGTTTCAGTCAAGAGAAGAATTGTGAGGCTTGTGTTGATCAGGGAAAATATTCCTGGAGTAGGAAGACTTAAGCTGAGCCACTTAATGAGAAAGAGGCTGAACTGAGGGGTTGAGTAGGGAGTTAGTGATCAGGTTTTCAGGAATGGGAACACCGTGGGCAGCAGCACAGGGGCAGGGATAGGGCACTTCCCACCCAGCACAGTTAGAGACATTCCTTGATGACAGGAAAGAAGAGAAGCCAGAGCTACTCAGATCCCACCAGGTGGTCACAGGAAACACAAGCATCCTCTCTTCCAGTTCTACTGGTTGAGATGGATGACTTGCATTTGTCATTCAGGAAGCATCTTTACACATGCATTTAGTTTCAGTGACCCACAATCATGTACAACCAATCCTTATCAGTTTTATATATTAGAGTCAAATATATACATTACCTATATATTTCTGTCTGCACAGTCCTGCATATATACATGCGTTTGTGTGTATGTGTGTGTGTATGCATGTATATATCGATACACTACTTTGCATTACTTTGAATACCTCCATGGTAGTGAGATAAGCAGTATAGTATCTTTCTCTCTCTCCCTTCCTCACTTCTCCTTTCTTCTGTTTTTCATCTATTACATTCTTTTGTTAGATGAAGACTTGGAACCAAGTGATCATATCAGTCCTCTCTATTAGACAGTCAAGGATCCTTAGTCTGTGAATCCAGCTTGGGTTCCATGTGTGCTGTGTTCATGGAATAAAAAAAAAGATTTAAGTTTGATTCTTTGGGAGGGCTGCAGGCACATGTCTGAGAACTGGAATGGGGACAGGAAGTGACAGTCCACAGAATGGGGGAATGACTGTAGTCCAAGCCCAGTTGAATGGATCTGGTCTCCTGTCTCAGCTTTCATGCTCTCAGCACATTAAAACAAATTCCTCTGCTTTCTTAGTTTTCTTATCTGTACCGTGGGAATAGTAATTTCCTCTTAGATTGTCACGAAGATAAGACGGTTTCATAAATATGAAGCATCTAGCATAGTAATAGACAGTAATAACTGACATTTGCTATCATCATTGGGGAAGTTCCAGTTTCAGTGGGGACAGAAGGGACCCTTTACCAAGAAGTTGAAGTCTACATTCAGAGCCAATTTAGAAAGCAACCAGGTGACTGGCCAGGATTCCCAGCTGAGATGGACCAAACACATATACCTATAGCTTCATCTGGGTCATCTAGGGTGAAAAAAGCATTCATATGTACCCTGAACAAAAATATAATCAGGGCATAAGGCAAACAGACTCTCCAAGCCATGCTTATAATTTCACTTCCTTTCTTCCTCCCACGTCAACCACCAAAGTTAAGGGAAAGAGTCAGAGAATTGACACAATTCATCTTGGCACAGTGAACAAGGGTGACCTATTGGTGACTGACCTCCCTTCTGTTCAATTCAGTTCAGTCACTCAGTCGTGTCCTACTCTGCGACTCCGTGGACTGCAGCACGCCAGGCTTCCCTGTCTATCACCAGCTCCTGGAGCTTACTCAAACTCATGTCCATCAAGGTCAGTGATGCCTTCCAACCATCTCATCCTCTGTCATCCCCTTCTCCTCCTGCCTTCAATCTTTCCCAGCACAGGGTCTTTTCCAGTGAGTCAGTTCTTTGCATCAGGTGGCCAAAGTATTGGAGTTTCAGCTTCAGCATCAGTCCTTTCAATGAATACCCAGGACTGGTTTCCTTTAGGATGATCTGGTTGGATCTCCTTGCAGTCCAAGGGACTCTCAAGAGTCTTCTCCAACACCATTTCCAACAACACTCCCTTCTGTACTTGCCACTTATTCACTTGATGTCCTCAGGTGAGTCATTCTGCCTTTCCTGACCTCAGTTTCCTAATATGTATGCAAAAGGGTTTGACAAGGTGCTTACTATGATTGCTGGGATCAATGGAAGTAATGAATAAACAAATTTATGATAAGAATAGAGAGTTTTATTCAACTCAAACTGGGGACAATAGCTCAGAAGACATCTCAAATTGCTCTGAGCAAATCCTCCAGGGAAACGTAGTTTTCAGGACAGTTTTCTATTTTGTCAGAACAAAACATCAGGCATGATGGGGGTATATTTCTTCAAGGTTTCAAAAAAGGCTGCCACATACACAGTGAGTCAGTATGACCTCAGCGTCTGGGAAGGGAAAGCCCATCATGAGCTGCCACTGGTCCACGTGCTACAGACTCAGAGAGGAGCTCACAAAGGAGGTGGTGAAATCAGGGCAGTGCCAAGTGGAGGTCAAGGGGGGCGCTGAACTCCTTAGAGTCCCTATTCCCCTCACTTCTCATCATTACTTGATTTGAAAGTCAGCGTGTTCTCCACCTTATACAAAGTGCCCTCCAAATGTACGGTCCAGAACCTCCTAGGTGGAACCACGAAACCCTTCCTTCACCCAAATTCTGGACCAAGTTAGGTTTAGTTAGATTTTTAAGATGAAATCCTATTGTGCTTTTTGTCTGCAACTTCAAGCTCTCAAACTGAGTTTGTTTGGTTTTTTTATTTATTTTTATTTTTTTTTTAATTTTTACTTTATTTTACTTTACAATACCGTATTGGTTTTGCCATACATTGACATGAATCCACCATGGGTGTATATGAGATCCCAATCCTGAATCCCCCTCCCACATCCCACCCCATTTCCTCTCTCTGGATCATCCCCGTGTACCAGCCCCAAGCATCCTGTATCCTGTATCGAACATAGGCTGGTGTTAGGTTTTTAATGTCACAGACTGGAGACCATTAATAACCACTCTTTATTTTAAACATAGAAGAGCTTAGGTGTGTGGTAATGCTAATCCTGAGCCCAGAGTGCATCTTGTTTTGGTGGAAAATGGTGACAGAGCCAAGGAAAGTAGACATGTTCTGTGTCTTCTTGAAAACCTTGATTAAAATTAAGTAACAGGTTTCTGGAGTCAAGCATTCAGGATCCACAAGAAGTAGGGCAAGTTTCACAACATGTTGATCTCCTTTGCTGGATTTCCCTTAGCTGGATTTCTCAATGATAAGCTTGCACAATAGCATATCAGAGGTATACCAGGCTACCCACTTTAATGCTGTGTTCCTTTTTATTTCTGTGATTAAATGTGGATTTAAGTCCCTGCTGTCTCAGAGGTTAAAGATTCTGACTATAATGCGGGAGACCCAAGTTCAGTCTCTGGGTCGGGAAGATCCCCTGGAGAAGGAAATGGCAACCCACTCCAGTACTCTTGCCTGGAGAATCCCATGGACAGAGGAGCTTGGTGGGCTACAGTCCACAGGGTTGCAAAGAGTTGGACACAACTGAGCAACTTCACTCACTCACTTACTTAAGTCCTAAAACTGTATTTTGATGGAGAGAAAGTAGGTTTTCCAATGAGTTATAAAATCCCAAGGGAATGAACAGGTGGTTAGAAATTTATTAACATCTCTAAAACACGTCTTCATTCTCTATAAGGAAAATCAGCAATGTAATCACCGTACAGATAACAGCAGAACACTGTTGTTCATGTCTTTGCTACTTGTAGTTGTTTTTGTTTGTTTTTTCAAGGAATACACTACTTTTTAGAGTAGTTTTAGGTTCACAGCAAAACGGAGCAAAAAGTACAGAAATTTTACATTTACTCTCTGTCCATACAAGGCACTGTCTACTCCACTGTAAAAATCGACTGTTAACACCCTCCACCAGACAGGTATGTTTGTTGCAATTAACAAATCTACGTGGATATCATCCTTATCACACAAAGCCAACAGGCTATATTAGTGTTCATTTTTGATGTTGTAGATTCTATGGGTTTTGATGAATTTATAATGACATGTATACAGCATTATAGTATCATATAGAATAGCTTTACTGCTCTAAAAGTCTCTTGTGCTCAAAACTGTTCATCCCTTGCTTTCTTCTAACCTTGGGCAGTTCCAGTTCAGTCACTCAGTCGTGTCTGACTCTTTGCGACCCCATGAACTGTAGCACGCCAGGCCTCCCTGTCCATCACCAACTCCCAGAGTCCAGCCAAACCCATGTCCATTGAGTCAGTGATGCTATCCAACTACCTCATCCTCTGTCATCCCCTTCTCCTCCTGCCCTCAGTCTTTCCCAGCATCAGGGGCTTTTCAAATGAGTCAGCTCTTTGCATCAAGTGGCCAAAGTACTGGAGTTTCAGGTCCATAGTTTGCATTTCCAGAATGTCATAAAGTTAGAATCGTAGGATTTGTAGCCTTTTCAGATTGCCTCCTTTCATTCAGTGATATGCATTTAGGGTTCCTCCACATCTTTTCATAGCTTCATACTTCATTTGTCTTTAGTACTGAATAATAGTCCATTATCTGGATGTATCACAGTTTATTTATCTGTTCTCTTTCTTGTGGATGTCTTCATTGCTTCCAAGTTTTGGCAATTATGAATGACAGCCTTAGAAAGCATCACTACGAACAAAGCTAGTGGAGATGATGGAATTCCAGCTGAGCTGTTTCAAATCCTGAAAGATGATGCTGTGAAAGTGCTCCACTCAATATGCCAGCAAATTTGGAAAACTCAGCAGTGGCCACAGGACTGGAAAAGGTCAGTTTTCATTCCAATCCCAAAAAGGCAATGCCAAAGAATGCTCAAACTACCGCACAATTGCACTCATCTCACATGCTAGTAAAGTAATGCTCAAAATTCCCCAAGCCAGGCTTCAGCAATACATGAATCATGAATTTCCAGATGTTCAAGCTGGTTTTCGAAAAGGCAGAGGAACCAGAGATCAAAT
>SJYS01008568.1:721208-731344 GCA_006410695.1 Philantomba maxwellii | reverse complement strand
TTCTCATGATGTACTCTGCATATAAGTTAAATAAGCCTGGTGACAATACACAGCCTTGATGTACTCCTTTTCCTATTTGGAACCAGTCTGTTTTTCCATGTCCAATTCTAAGGTTTTTATTTATACCTTAAAAAGGTATAAAATAAAAAGGTATAATATATGGCTTTTTTAGAAATATCTTTGTAAAAAGATACTTTTGTCAAGATTATCAACAACTTGGAGAATCTTTTCATAATGCCCATTCTAAGTATGCTTTATAACATACTGATTAACGTATATAAAAATTTAGGCTCTATGTGAATGTACATCCCTTCACAAAATCAACAGCACAATTACTTAAATAATATTGTGTGGTAAGTTTTGTGTTTATTACGTGGCAAGGGGCCATGGTTGTTCATAGCAATTCAGCTGTAGTTCCAGATACAATAGGTATGCAATAAAATGTTTGTTAAGCCTATGACACACATTAATAAAAGCATATATCACATTGCTGAAAGTGCAATATAACCTGAAAGTTGGGAGGGAAAAAAATAGGGACCTATTGGAAACTGAGTATTTTGGTTCACGTAAAAATCTGTTTCCTTGTAATGTCTGACAATCTGAATTTTACTTATCATTTGCTCCTATATACAGCTTTCCACAAAGCCTATAAAGTATTAACTCACCAATTTTTAACAAACACATTTTCAATGTCCAGCATGGCAACTAGTCAAGATGCTTCACAGTGAGAGAGTTAATAAAGACTGTCCTTGAAAGATCTCATCAGCAAACAGCCAACACTTAAAAAAAAATTGCTCTAATAGAATACACACATACATCCTACATTTATTACTAATGTTTTTTTCTCTCACATATTTATATATTTTAATAAAAATAATTTATTCCCAAAACAGATCAATATGAAATCTTATTGAACATTTCTGAAATCATATTTCTTAGCACAGATACTTTAATAAATGACTGAATTTAAAAAATAGGTAACTTGGGAGGAAAACAGTCACACTAGAATTTTTGTTCTGTTTCATTGTAGAAATGTTGCACACTAATAACAGGCTTAAAATAACAAGCCTGATGATTTTATTTCTATTTCCCAGCTATATAGATACATTAATTTGCCTATAGGGAAGAAGTCTACCAAGAACATTACACCATACATAAAGGACTAGACAGTAAATATTGTACGTTTGTGGGGCATAGAGTTTCTGAAGCAACTACTCAACTTTGCAACTGCACCTTGAAAGCAGTGATAGTCAATACTTAAATGAATGGATTTTGCTGCGCTCTAAAAGATTTTATTTATAAAAAGGGGCTAGAATGGCAACCAGGTTGTAGAATACTGATTCCAGGTACAGAGTGTTCTCTCCTTGACCAAACTTTTGGTCAGGCTCTTCAGAACCCTCTGTTCAATCAGGCCTGACCTTGAACTCTTATCTCTGTTCCCTCAGAGTCCAGTTTTAGCAAGCTGCTGCTGCTGCTAAGTCGCTTCAGTCGTGTCCGACTCTGTGCGACCCCATAGACGGCAGCCCACCAGGCTCCCCCATCCCTGGGATTCTTCAGGCAAGAACACTGGAGTGGGTTGCCATTTCCTTCTCCAATGCATGAAAGTGAAAAGTGAAAGTGAAGTCGCCCAGTCGTGTCTGACTCTTCGCGACCCCATGGACTGCAGCCTACCAGGCTCCTCCATCCNCTGTGCGACCCCATAGACGGCAGCCCACCAGGCTCCCCCATCCCTGGGATTCTTCAGGCAAGAACACTGGAGTGGGTTGCCATTTCCTTCTCCAATGCATGAAAGTGAAAAGTGAAAGTGAAGTCGCCCAGTCGTGTCTGACTCTTCGCGACCCCATGGACTGCAGCCTACCAGGCTCCTCCATCCTTGGGATTTTCCAGGCTGGATGGGGTGCCATTGCCTTCTCTGGTTTTAGCAAGAATCTTGCTCAGTTAGAGAGAATTCCCCATACTGAATATCTGATCAATCTCTCATCTCCCGTCATGTGCCAGGTAGTATCTGGTCATCCTGGTCCGTCATTAAAAAGAACACTGTCAGGTTGGTTTAGCCAGAACCCCACCTTGTACAGCTGATGTTCTGATGTTCTACTCTTAGTAATTTTCCATCCATTGACCCATACCATGTTCCATGGCTGTAAATCCCCATGTTTAATAGTTGTATTCAGAATTAAGCTCAATTTCTCTCTGCTATTGTGAAATTCCATTGCAGTAGTACCTCTGAATAAAGTCTGCCTTATGTATTTCTTTATTTTTTAACCAGAGAGGAACAGATTAATTCATTATCTGCAACAGGAAGTGAAAGAGGAGAAAATAACCACAGCTCCTAGGGTGACTCTATAGACTCAGCTGCCCTCAAACAACTCAGTTCTTTAACAAGTTATCACAAGGAATTTTTTCTTTAATAATGTAAAAAATAACCTAGGATTTTCTTTTGATTTATCAAAATCTATATTTAATACCTAAATGACACCTTATTTTCATGTTTCTCTTTTACTTTTTCTCTTTCAAAAATTATTTTCATCACATTTGTAACTTTTCATGAAAATCCTAATTTGTATTCTGCAAAACAACATTTTTTTGTGTTAAAAGTTTGCCTTAGGCTTCATTTTCTGCAACAAGAAATTCTATGGGACTTTGGCTCCCAAATATATCCTGAAAGTGAAAGTGAAGTGAAACTAAGGTACAATAGAGGCTAAATGCTCACATTCTAAAGAAAGATGCCCTCAGTGGTGAAGGTAACTCCTCTGGGACTTCTAAAATCATTGCTGCTCTCCCTCCCCAATCTTAATCCCTATAAAGTAAAAACCATGGCATTAAATAATCCATTTATTCTTCCTATTAATCAGTAATCTCTACTTTACCATAGACTAAACTGTTTCATGTAATGTAGTCTTTATTTTCCCCTGTGTACTTGGTGCCCTTGATAAATATTTCTCTTTGGGAAATACTACACATTTTTAATATCTTTTCCTGAATATATTTTAACGCCTGCCAGGGCTCTTCCTCTCCTTTATTATCCTTTTTAAATAATCTCTATACAATTCCACTTACTGTTTTGAAACAGGAAACTGAGTGTTGTTCATGGAGCTGAAGAATGAACTTTGCAAACAAGCAAACATTCACAAGGGCAGAGTTTATTTTAATGGTGAAAGATACAAAGCTCCCAGAGTAGACACTCAGAGAGGGTCAAGTGACCCCAAAAGGCAGGGATTACATAGTTTTATATCTTTACTAGTATTTATCTGTACAGTCTTGGTTGGCTTGTGACTTTAATATATGTCATTTTTGATCAGTCAATTTGATGATTACAGTACCTAATTTGACATTTTTATGGTTTTTATCCCCAGTTTCTAAGCTTTTTTAGACCTTGAGTCATCAGCCCATGATCCTTTTCCCTGAACACAGGCGACTGTTTAAGGACCAGATGCATGTTTAAGAGTTAATGGTCCCTCTGGCATACTTGATAAGCTGGACAGCAGTTAATGCTTGTCCCTTCTGGGTCTGAATGCTTTATGACTTACCAGACCGAGGAGATACTCCTCTGAATGCCTAGAAATTGTAACAAAGAGTTTAGCTTTAGGTTAAAGAAGTGAGATGCTTACCTGAGAAGAAAAAAACTGAAATTAAAAAAAGGAACTGAGGTCTCAGAGTCCTATACTGCCTAGAAATTTCTGCCTCAATCTCATATAACATTTATAATCATTTTTGCTAAGTTCACAGTGGCAAAAGAATAAGAATTTTGAGAGTGATTTGTTTATAATTTTAAATTAAAATTTATATCTTACAAATATTTAAACATCTCATCTCAAGCAAGACTACAGTATGTATATAGAATTATTCTACTCTTCCTTATATCACTCAAAACAAATTTGTAATTCACTGCATTACACAGAGTATCCCTTGTCAATTTTTAACAAATTAAAGTAAAAATACATAATTCAGCACTAAAGTAATAATGTGTTAAGACCAGATAACTTTACTGAGTCAAAGATGGGTTATCTAAGGAAATACATTATTGTAACATTTCACCTATATCTATACAAAGAAATTTGGTGATCACCTCAATAGATGCCAGAGGACTTTTGAAAAAAAATTAGTAATCATTGTGAATAAAAATATTTACTTAATTAATACATTCCATTTATTGAACAGGATAAGTTTTTAAATTACATAAGTATAGTATTTTATATGCATGGAAAACTAATTCACATTTAGCAATCTATAACACATACACAGAATTAGCCTTTAAGTAGTATATGCTTTAGTCATAATGCAATTTAGAAAAGCTCTCACATAAGCCATACTTATTGCCATTTTAAAATTTTACCAATTAAAGATTTTCTGGTTAATTTTATTTTTAACATCAAATTGATTACTATAGATAAGAAAAATATAATTTTTCACCATGGTAGAGTGAAAAGTAAACCATCTTGAATAGTATTACTTAAGTTTAAAACAAGAATAGAAATAAAACAAAGAAATAAGGATATAAGGCATTTTAAGATAAAACAAAAACAAAAAATATTGATACCATTTAAAGAATTCTATCCAAGTCAACAGTTGTTTATCTCTGTCCAAAAGAACAGGGCATGCATCTTTCAAGAGGTTTTCATGACTTTTTATAGCAGTCACTTTTGATACTCTCAAATAATGGGAATAAATCATGCCTTTTCCTTGTCCACTGCTGAAGATAAAGCAGAGCTTGTTTTTATGTTCCCAAAGTTCCCATCAATTTTGGTACTGCATTCTACTTTATATGTTGATGGTCCTTGTATAGAGCAACTGGCAGCTGGAAAACTCAATCCCTTTAAATTTATAACCATTCTATAGTTCCCTGCAAAACAGAGACTACCATCTTCAGTAATAACTTTCTTATTATAACTTAGAATAATAAGAAAGTAATGCTTTCTTGTTATAACTTATTCTAAAAACAAATAGTTTAGCCTAAGCTAAGAATGAAAATATTAGTAACTAGTTATACAGAAAAATGATGGAGAAATAATTGTACATTAAAATTTTTCATTGTACAATATTATATGCCATAAGGGAAAATTCAAGTACAAAAAGGAGAACTATTTACTTAAAAGGCCACATGCATGATCAAGAACACCAGTATTTATTTAATTCTCATTATAGGTCTTATTCAGAGAAGGCGATGGCATCCCACTCCAGTACTCTTGCCTGGAAAATTCCATGGACGGAAAAGCCTGGAAAGCTACAGTCCATGGGGTCGTGTAGAGTCAGAGACAACTCAGCGACCTCACTTTCACTTTTCATTTTCATGCATTGGAGAAGGAAATGGCAACCCACTCCAGTGTTCTTGCCTGGAGAATTCCAGGGACGGCAGAGCCTGGTGGGCTGTCGTCTGTGGGATCGCACAGAGTTGGACACGACTGAAGCGACTTAGCAGCAGCAGCAGCATAGGTCTTATTATGTCTCAGTTTCTGTGGGGTCTATCTCAGTGTCTGTTGGGGTCTCTGTGTTCTGGTGAACACAAGGTTTCTCTGAGCCCTCCGAGCATTTCTGACACATATGGGGTTTGATTTTAAATGTACCAAGGGAATATTTCATGCAAAAATGGGCACAATAAAGGACAGAAATTGTATGGACCTAACAGAAGCAGAAGATATTGAGAAGAGGTGACAAGAATACACAGAAGGACTATACAAAAATATCTTCATGACCCAGATAATTACAATGGTGTGATCACTCACCTAGAGCCAGATCCTGGAATACGTAGTCAACTGGGCCTTAAGAAGCACCACTAAGAACAAAGCTAGTGACGGTGATAGAATTCTAGTTGAGCTATTTCAAATCCTAAAAGATGATGCTGTGAAAGTGCTGCACTCAATGTGCCAGCATATTTAGCAAACTCAGCAGTGGCCACAGGACTGGAAAAGGTCAGTTTGCATTCCAATCCCAAAGAAAGACAATGCCAAACTACCGCAAAGAATGCTCAAGCTACTGCATAATTGCACTCATCTCACATGCTAGTAAAGTAATGCTCAAAATTCTCCCAGCCAGGCTTCAAGAGTATGTGAACCAAGAACTTCCAGATGTTCAAGCTAGATTTAGAAAAGGCAGAGGAACCAGAGATCAAATTGCCAACATCCGTTGGATCACCAAAAAAGCAAGAGAGTTCCAGGAAAACATCTATTTCTGCTTTATTGAATATGCCAAAGTCTTTGACTGTGTGGATCACAACAAACTCTGGAAAATTCTGAAAGAGATGGAAATACCAGACCACCTGATGTTCCCCCTGAGAAATCTGTTTGCAGGTCAAGAAGCAATAGTTAGAACTGGACACAGAACAACAGACTGGTTCCAAATCAGGAAAGGAGTACGTCAAGGCTGTATATTGTCACCCTGTTTATTTAACTTATATGCAGAGTACATCACGCAAAATGCTGGGCTGGCTGAAGCACAGGCTGGAATCAAGATTGCTGGGAGAAATATCAATAACCTAAATACGCAGATGACACCGCCCTTATAGCAGAAAGTGAAGAAGAACTAAAGAGCCTCTTGAAAGTGAAAGAGGAGAGTGAAAAAGTTGGCATAAAACTCAACATTCAAAAAAACTAAGATCATGGCATCCAATCCCATCATTTCATGGCAAATAGATGGGGAAACAATGGAAACAGTGGCAGACTTTATTTTTTGGAGCTCCAAAATCACTGCAGATGGTGACTGCCTGTCTCTTATACACATCTCACAAGGTTTCTCGGAGNGGAGAGTGAAAAAGTTGGCATAAAACTCAACATTCAAAAAAACTAAGATCATGGCATCCAATCCCATCATTTCATGGCAAATAGATGGGGAAACAATGGAAACAGTGGCAGACTTTATTTTTTGGAGCTCCAAAATCACTGCAGATGGTGACTGCAGCCATGAAATGAAAAGACATTTATTCCTTGGAAAAAAAGCTATTACTGACCCAGACAGCATATTAAAAATCAGAGACATTACTTTGTCAACAAAGGTCCATCTAGTCAAAGTTATGGATTTTCCAGTAATCACATATAGATGTGAGAGTCGGAGTATAAAGAAAACAAAGCACCAAGAATTGATGGTTTTGAACTGTGTTGTTGGAGAAGACTCTTAAGAGCCCCCTGGACTGCAAGTAGATCCAACCAGGCAATTAAAAATTCTAAAGGAAATCAGTCCCAATATTCATTGGAAGGACTAATGCTGAAGCTGAAACTCCAATACTTTGGCCACCTGATGCAAAGAACTGACTCACTGGAAAAGACCCTGATGCTGGGAAAGATTGAAGGTGGGAGGAGAAGGGGACAACAGAGGATGATTGGTTGAATGGCATCGTAGTCTTTATGGATATGAGTTCGAGTAAGCTCCAGGAGTTGGTGATGGATAGGGAAGCCTGGCATGTTACAGACCATGGAGTCACAAAAATGGGATATGACTGACCAACTGAACTGACTGATAGGTCTTACTTCAAAGGACTCAAAAATATTAAGAATGACCCCCATAATATCATAATGCATATCTGAGTTTATTACTTTCTAGNCGTAGTCTTTATGGATATGAGTTTGAGTAAGCTCCAGGAGTTGGTGATGGATAGGGAAGCCTGGCATGTTACAGACCATGGAGTCACAAAAATGGGATATGACTGACCAACTGAACTGACTGATAGGTCTTACTTCAAAGGACTCAAAAATATTAAGAATGACCCCCATAATATCATAATGCATATCTGAGTTTATTACTTTCTAGGTAGTTATAATAAGTGTTACTATAAGTAAAATTAAAAAATGTTTTTCTCACAAAAGATAAAACTCTATTTCAAACCAAATAAGCATTTTAGTATATTTATATCAGAGACACTATTCTTCAACCCTCTCACCCACTCCTTTTTTCTGTGTGAAGTTTCTCCTTTGATGCTTATTTTCCTTAGAACTATGTGGTCCTTTGAAATACACTTCCCTAGAGCTTAGATATGTAAATAATCTAAAAACACAAATTAGTACATTTTTGTTCATATGGAGGACACAGTCAACTGTACCTTGTAGATTCAATGCTAGTTCTGAATATATAATGAAAAAAGTATATAACATAAAATTATCCTCAGATTTTAACATGCATGATATAATTTACTATTTATAGCTGTTATGATACCTAGAATATGATCTAATCTATATTCTATACAGATGTATTACAGTATTTTGTTATTATATTCTATTTATATAATGAAAAGTGTGAAATTTTTCTTCTCTAGTAAAATTATGCCATTATACCTTCAATGTACTATATAATATCCCATTGGAAAGTTTATTCTGAAAGTCCCCTGTTGCTATTATGGTTACTTCATGGAAATGACCACCCCTTTTTCAAACAGTTTAATTCTATCTATTTCTGTGGAGAGAAAAAGAGGCCTAAATTTATAGAAATAACTTTTCTTATAATGTTTCATTTAGCATAGTTAGTTCAGTTAATATCTGGCTCGATGGAACATTAATACATAGCCTACTGCCTGTCTCTTGATCAAAAAAATCCTGGTTATACTGGATTTAACTTAATACTAAAGTTTACATAAAGAAGATTTTACTCTATTGATTATGTAATTTTTACAATTGTGGCAACTTTGAGTAAAATGTATAAATCAGTTCTATGACAATGCTTTTAAGAAAACAATGTTCTAGAATTTGGAATTTTGTCTTCTCAATTTTTAAATACTACCCTAATTGAAGGGCATGTGTGTATGTGTGTGTGTGTATGTGTACACAAAGAAAAAATTCCAGGTGTGGATTTTGTGTGTTGCTTCTTTCACGTGCAATTGACGAACAGATTAAAAGGTGACTGTGACTTTTAGAGAATCCTACTGACAACAAATCATGAGTCTGTTCTAAAGCCTATAACTACGAAATGACTCTGGAGTACCCAACACGGATGATCATGAAACAGGTATGAAAGTCATTCAGCCACCCATAACTAATTCAAAATTGTAAGGATAAAAAGAAGTTCACAGATTGTGTAGCTGAGGTCCATTGAAAGCATCTGTTCAACTACTGAGGTTCTTCACAATGCTGCCCATCACTGCTCTGGAGCACTCACAGCTATCTGCTTCCCATTATTTTCCTTTTTAATGGCAGTTTTATATTTATTTCAACCATTATGTATCTTGTATTAAGGTAAATGCCTTGTTATTTAATGTGTAGGTCACCAGCTGACAAGAGTTCATATTTGAACCTGATGGAGAAAACTTTGTATTGACAAATGTATTTGTATATATGTGGATGATTAAGTATCTGTGGGTGAAGTAGCAGACTACTGCAGAAAGTATCTACAAAAACTGGGCTTCTTCTTCTGTGATACAGAATTGTTGATGGAAAGTGACTACTGAATCAGGGATAGCATTAAATAACATCCCATTCCTATTCGCAGCTAGGTCTGGCCACATGATTAGTTTCCATTGCTAGTACACGAGAGTAATTAATGTGGTTTTTCAGATCTGAGTAGATTTTCCTGGTGGCTGAGATGGTAAAGTGTCTGCCTACAATGTAGGAGACCTGGGTTCAATCCCTGGGTTGGGAAGATCCTCTGGAGAAGGAAATGGCAGCCCACTCCAGACTCTTGCCTGGAAAATCCCACGGATGGAAGAGCATGGCAGGCTACAGTCCGTGGGGTTGCAAAGAGTCAGACACGACTGAGCAACTTCACCTCACCTCAGATCTGAGTGGGTTAAGAAGCACATATACCTTCTCCAATCTTTTACAACTTCTAAGCTGGACATGGATAACTATGAAGCTCCAGGAGATGGCTGGCCCACTAAATGCAGAAGTCCTATATCCCTGAATCACTGCATGGAGTAGAATTCCTCTCAACCAGAATACTAACATGAATTCTAAGGTAAACTTCTTAGGGCTCTCAAATTTTTTAAGTCCTTTGGAAAGATTAGTGCAACTATAAACACTCTAAGTTTAAAAAAAAGACATAGAAAACAAGTTAGCATACAAGTTAGAATTCAAAAGTACATGTCAACACTAATGCTTAGAAATAATATCTAGACCCAATTTCTTTCAAAATTTATTTGAATATAACTTTAAAATCTAAAAAGAAAAAAATAACATCCATAAAAATTATGAAACTAAACAGGCAAAAATAAAATAATAATA
>SJYS01008568.1:701978-720212 GCA_006410695.1 Philantomba maxwellii | reverse complement strand
CCTTTATCAAGCCCATATTTGCATGAAATGTTCCCTTAGTATCTCTAATTTTCTTGAAGAGATCTCTAGTCTTTCCTATTCTGTTGTTTTCCTCTATTTCTTTGCATTGATCACTGAGGAATGATGGGAATACCAGACCACCTGACCTGCCTCTTGAGAAATCTATATGCAAGTCAGGAAGCAATAGTTAGAACTGGACATGGAACAAAAGACTGGTTCCAAATAGGAAAAGGAGTACGTCAAGGCTGTATATTGTCACCCTGCTTATTTAACTCATATGCAGAGTACATCATGAGAAATGCTGGGCTGAAGGAAGCAGAAGCCAGAATCAAGGTTGCTGGGAGAAATATCAGTAACCTCAGATATGCAGATGACACCACCCTTATGGCAGAAAGTGAAAAAGAACTAAAAAGCCTCTTGATAAAAGTGAAATTGGAGAGTGAAAAAGTTGGCTTAAAGCTCAAAATTCAGAAAACTAAGATCATGGCATCTGGTCCCATCACTTCATGGGAAATAGATGGGAAAACAGTGTCAGACTTTATTTTTGGGGGCTCCAAAATCACTGCAGATGATGATTGCAGCCATGAAATTAAAAGATGCTTATTACTTGGAAGGAAAGTTATGACCAACCTAGACATCACATTAAAAAGCAGAGACATTAGTTTGCCAACAAAGGTCCGTCTAGTCAAGGTTATGGTTTTTCCAGAAGTCATATATGGATGTGAGAGTTGGACTATAAAGAAAGCTGAGCACAGAAGAATTGGTACTTTTGAACTGTGGTGTTGAAGAAGACTCCCTTGAGAGTCCCTTGGACTGCAAGGAGATCCAACCAGTCCATCTTAAAGGAGATCATTGGGTGTTCATTGGAAGGACTGTTGTTGAAGCTGAAACTCCAATTGTTTGGCTACCTGATGCAGAGGGCTGACTCATTTGAAAAGACCCTGATGCTGGGAAAGATTGAGGGCAGGAAGAGAAGGGGATGACAGAGAATGAGATGGTTGGATGTCATCACTGACTCAATGGACATGGGTTTGGGTGGACTCTGGGAGTTGGTGATGGACAGGAAGGCCTGGCGTCCTGAGGTTCATGGGGTCACAAAGAGTCGGACAAGACTGAGCCACTGAACTGAACTGAGCTGAACATATATAATGTAGCTGAAGACCAAAAATATGGAAACCATAGAAAACCTCCCAAAGAATGACAGTTAAGATTGTCAGAAGGTCACTGGCAACAATAGATTATTATGGATAAGGAAATAATACTCCGAGTGTTGAGGGAAAGTAATAGTGTGAAGTCACTCAGTCGTGTCTGACTCTTTGCTACCCTATGGACTGCAGCCTACAAGGCTCCCCTGTTCATGGGATTTTTCAGGCAAGAGTACTGGAGTGGGTTGCCATTTCCTTCTCCAGGGGATCTTCCTGACGCAGGGATCAAACCCAGGTCTCCCACATTGTAGGCAGACGCTTTACCTTCTGAGCCACAAGGGAAGTCCCAAGGGAAAGTATTAGTCACTTAGTATTCTATACCTAAATAAACAAACAATGAAAAGAGAAGACAAAATAGATATCCATTAAATAGAGAGCTTCAAATTATAGAATCTTGCCAAAAGGTCTACGAAAGGATATACTTCACTATTAAAATAATGAACCCAGAAAAAGGAGATGATAAATGAAAAAAATGAAAAAATAATCTGTTAATATAGCTTGGTATATCTAAGCACTGACTTTATGAATCTATAGATTTTGCTTCTTTAAAAGGCAAAATTGAACTCTAGACAATGTCCACAAGAAAGGTAGTAATTTCAGAGGGTGACATGAGTATCATGTTTGGAAAGAAAACAGGGATATTGAATAATTTTATCCCATCTTAAAGATATATCTGTTCAGAAAAATTTTTTAATTAAGCATAGCTTCTATAGAAATAGGATTTATAGGTTTCAGATTGACAGACAGTAAATCAGAGACTAAATTTGAAGTCAAAATTTGGTCAAAATAGTTTACGAAAAATGATCAATTTCAAGACAGTCTATGTTTTAACCTATTTAAAAAACTGTGACAAACAAGAAACTACAATATAGTTATTTAACTTTATCCTGTTTTTGGTTGGAAATACATTCTATTTTTAGATGCCTTCAAGCCTCTTGATTTCATATTCTTCTCAAACCATATGATAATCTGGAATTGCTTCATGCAATAAAGCAGCTTTATTTGGAATTGAAGGTTATATTGTAAGGGTTTATATTCAGGTTGTGATAACCTTTAGAAAGCGAAAATACTGTTTGGACCAATATGTCGTCCCCATTTTCTGATCCCAATCTCACCTTTCAGCTTTTCATCACATTCTCAAACCACCTTATTTAATGCCAGAAAATCCTTGTGTTTCAGAATTTCTTTATGCTCTCTGCTTCCACAATCATCTCTGATGACATAATTAGACAGAAAACACAGAGCATAAATGCTTCTGAACTGCAAGAGAGGACAGAGTCATGAAACCTTAATAACATCACTCTTTAGAAGATCAAATCAATAGCTATGTCACCAGAGGCCCTGCATATCCCATTCACCTCTGTAAACAATAATGCAATGGTCCAAGAATTGCCACCATCCTTTCCTCTAGAATTTTAAAGCAGCACTAGAGGGGAAATAAATAAAAGCATGTTTATAGGAAAAGTTATAAGACACAATGTTTTAGAACTTTAATTTTCACAGTCAGATGCTATTTTGTTAAATTAGCTCATGTGGTATTTAAAAGCTTAAAGAAGGTATCTTTGCAATAAATATACATATATATTCAAAACAGGTCTAAAGTACCAAACCCTAAACAATATCTGCAAGTACAAGTGCCATTACCTAAATGAGATTTATTCTAAATTAATACCGAAGAGGAGTTTATTAGGAATTCATGTCATTTTAGAACTCAACAAAAATTGTTCAATTTTATATGCTAATTGTTTCCAATTTTCTTTCATAGTGTTAAGATATTCTTAGTTATATGAGATGAAAGACTATTTGATGTGAATCAATGCTTTATGAATCAATGCTACTTTTTATTCAAGCCCTTAGTGGAATAAATTAAGACAAATAAAAATTAATCTGTAACATCAATATGTCCAAATATGACAATTTCAATTATGAACCTATGAAACAAAATAAAAAGTTATGAAAAACAGAGATATTGGAGTCAACTACAAAATACTGCTTATAATGCAGAGTAATCCAAATTATTGTGCTTGGTTTTAAATTTTAGCATATCTGCTTAATATAATGTTTATGTCTATTCAAACTTTATTGAGACACTGACGATCCTACATGCAGGGCAGCAAATGAGACACAGATGTAAAGAACAGACTTTTTGACTCAGTGGGAGAAGGCAAGGGTGGGATGATTTGAGAAAATAGCACTAAAACATGTGCATTACTATATGTAAAACAGATGATCAGCACAAGTTCCATGCATGAAGCACGGCACCCAAAGCTGGTGCTCTGGGACAACCTGGAGGGATAGGGTGGAGAGGGAGGTGAGAGGGGTGCTCAGGATGGGAGGACACATTTATTCCTGTGGCCAATTCATATAGATGTATGACAAGAAACACCACAGTATTGTAAGGTAATTATCCTCTAAGTAAAATTAAGTAATTAATTTTTTTTTAAGTGCTTCTTTAGTGCTTCTAGAATTTGGATTTAGATAGATCTTAACAGCTTTACAGAGAAAGGAATCACAGTTTGAAATACTTAGTAGTATAACTTTTAGGATAAAATGTATGCTTGTGGGCTAAGTTGCTTCAGTTGTGTGCGACTCGTTGTGACCCTATGGACTGTAGCCTTCCAGGCTCCTCTGTACCTTTGTTACATAGTAGGCCAAGAGTTCTCAAATGTATTTAAGTAAGTAATGATTATTCCTAAAACCTCACTGTAATTTTTCCTGTTTATTATCTCTAACAACAAAGTTCCAGATAAATTTTCCCATCATTCTCAGCAGCATGTAGACACTGTTCTAATAGTATCTACTATTAGACACTATTAGACTCCGTATCAGACTCCACAAAACAGAGCAAAAAGGGCCTAATTAATGATGAGTAACTAGGGCCTCCTCTGCACTGTGTGGCAGGCAGGAAAAGTTAAAGCATCATAGTAAGAGCACGGGTGCTTTGAATGAGGAAATGAAAGGAAGGGGAAGAGGGGAGGGAGGAACTGAGGGGTAGAAAACACATAAAGACCAGATTGAGAATTATCAAGGCTTTAGTTATAAATCTGGTATTATTTACTGAGTCCCCCCAGGGAATAAAATTCTGTTCTCTATACTTTAGAATCATGATTCATAAAATGAGGGATATCTGTATTTTCAATGGCTTTCATATGTAAAACACCGCAGCCCTTCCTGAAGAAAAGTTTCCTGTCTCACAGAAATAAGAAGAAACAGCATGTTGTTAGTATACCAACGACTTCTACCTTTAACTGTTCAGTACAACCTGGTTCTACTAATCATTGACACCAATAAATTTCTTACTCTTTATTACAGAAATGATTTTAAATATATCTCTTTTATCTGACAGGCCTGGTAAAACAGGCACATAAATAATTAGTACAAATTATAGCACAGATGACAGAGACATTAACTTTGTGAAGATCCAGATATATGACATCTGTGCTAGACCTTGAAAGACGAACAAAAATCCACCACAGAAAAGGAAGAAGAAAGGGATGCAAGCAGTTAGATAAAATATGAAAAACAGCAAGAGACAGGAAAAATACATAGATTATTCAAAAGTAACAAAAACAGAACAGGAGACAGAACTTGCCAAAGTCAGAAAATAACAAGATATGGCCAAATTGTGAAGCCCCTTGAAAGGCATGATGACCAACTACTTTCAATGAAAATAAAAGTGAAAGTGAAGTCGCTCAGTCATGTCCAGCTCTTTGCGACCCCGTGGACTGTAGCCTACCAGGCTCCTCTGTCCATGGGATTTTCCAGTCAATAGTACTGGAGTGGATTGCCATTTCCTTCTCCAACTTTCAATGAAAGAGAAAGAAAAAACATAGAATATTTTCCTAAAATGAAATATATAAAACTGCTATCAGGATTTACACAATAAGTGATTTTATGGCATCCTAGATGAAGCATCAGATACGTGAATGAAGCCATTTTAAATGTGTGGCCTTCTTAAATCACAGTGAACCAGTGACTGCTACATCCCCTGCTTTTAGGAACATGAGAATCTTTTACAATTTTTCTATTCCTTCCCCATGTATGTTGTATACATGAGGAACAGTGGCGTCTTGTTTAATTTTTAGTTCTCCAGATCAAGGAAAGCTTTAGCTGGGAAGCTTCATTCACATCCATAAGTGATTTCAATGAAGCTCTTCTGGACTTCAACATAATGTCTTAATGGAATAGATCTTTGGGAGGATGTGGGCCTTTGAGCATGAAAGAGGGGCATAAGTCATGAGAATTAAGAGAGAAGACTGTGGTATACTCCTATACTTGCAGCTTCCTATAAACATACTTCCAGGTATTCAGCCCTTTTGCAGTCACCTTGTAAACTCACTTTATACCTAGTCATGTGAAAAACTCCCTCTTCAGTCAACCACTATGCTCTAAAAATTTTTGAGTCAAATTCTTTAATGACATGAGGCCATATAGAGAGAGGCCCTGGAATATAAGGGATCATCTTAGACATCCAATCCCTGTCACACTCCCAGCTGGATTCAGCTACATGAGTGACCTCTGTTTACAATAAGCAAAAGAATTACCCACCTATGAGACCTGAGAAATCATAAATCACTGTGGCTTTAAGTTATAAATTTTGGGTTATTTTACCTCAATAGCAATAGATCATTGAAACATACAACTCTATATTTATCTCTACTACAAATCAAAATTATTAACAGATCATCATATATTTTTAAATGTTAATAGCTAAGATAATGTTCTAACACAATAAGCCAGGACAAAAGAAAATGACAGAGAAATATCGTTCCTTCTTTTCCCATTATATATACATAAGCATATGGTCACATTATTATCTGATCTGTACTTTATTCATGTATGTTCCAATATTCATGTATATTCCAAAAAAAACCTTAAATAATTTACCATCGAGAGTTGTACTTTATTCATTTAGGTTATAGATAATTCTGAGATTTGGTTGAGATAAGTTGTCTATAGAGAGCAATGGAATCAATAAAAAATTATTATCAGAGGCTAGAAAGGGGCAATATGAAGCATCAAGAACATAAATAAATACTTTAAAATGGAAACTGGTGGTAGTATAATATATCTTCTCTAAAAATTTTATACAGAGTGAAGTAAACCAGAAAGAAAAACACCAATACAGTATACTGACACATATATATGGAGTTTAGAAAGATGGCAATGATGACCCTGTATGCGAGACAGCAAAAGAGACACAGATGTATAGAACGGACTTTTGGACTCTGTGGGAGAGGGAGAGGGTGGGATGATTTGGGAGAATGGCATTGAAACATGTATACTATCATGTAAAAACGAAGCACCAGCCTATGTTCGATACAGGATACAGGATGCTTGGGGCTGGTGCACAGGGATGATCCAGAGAGAGGATATGGGGTGGGATGTGGGAGGGGGATTCAGGATTGGGANTTATTCTCCTGGGAGAAGTCACAGACTCTCGGAAGTCAGTCGTTGTGATCTCTTGAGTCATAATTTTGGCAGCTGTATCAGAGCCCAGAGTGGGGACGCAGGATGGAGGCAGCACGTGGGTCTGTTGCCATAGATGAGTCGTAGAGTGGAAGGGCTGAAATCTCCTCCTGGAAGGAAGGGATTAGTGGGTCAAAGAGGAAAACAGATTTGAGAAATGCATTCACCCTGAAGATTTAATAGGGAATGCAGGTCAGACTGACTCCAGTGTCTTTAGTCACAGCACTCTCTGTTTTATCTTGTACGCAACTCAGAGTTGCAAAAGAAAAGGGGAGGTGAGCCTTTAAACGCTGACCTTAATATTTCCATCTGTATTTTAGGAGTAAGAAATCTTATGTGTTGAACTGAGAGGATGGCCTTAAATTACATGTAAAAGTATTTATCTACTAGTTATGTATTTCTCACTTTATTTATAGATTATTAAGAAAAATTCTTTTTTCTGCTTTTGTGGTCATAGTGTCCAACTCAAATTTCAAAGAACATCACCAGCGTATCCTTGATGTTTTTCTTGAGAATATCACCCATGATAAGAAAATACCTTGAAAATACTCACATGGTTTTGGGAAAGGCCCTAAGGCCATTAAAGAATGTCAGAATCTTAATTAGTCATCAAATAATCTTTTTTTTGTGATACAGAACTTCTGGTTAGAAGAACACCATTTCAGTGTGCTACTTGTCACCATATTACCTGGAAGCCACTTGGAGGCATTTTGTGGAATCAAGCCATTTGAGGGCCCAGAGGAGCAGCACGTTGCTAGGAACATTGCCTTGAACAGAAGGGACTTTGAATTCTAGTCATAATCTTGCCCCTAAATGGATGGGGCAAGTCATCTTTTCTGAACCTTTGTTTCCTCATCTGTAAAATGGGTTGTACTGGATAGTCTTTGTGAAATGAAAAGTGGAAGGCCAGGCATGACCTAGTCCCTCACCTTTTTTTTCTGTCACTTGGGAACTTTCTCACTTCCCTCCTCTGTCTCCCTGTCTCTGTCTTTCTGTCTGTCTCTCTCACACACACCCACACACCCACACACACACTTGTCAGAGCACTGGAATGCTGCCATGCTGTGATGTTTTCTCGTCTTTTAGGTTTTTGCTCCCTGAGGCAGTCTCTCCCCCACACCATCCCCAGTGTCACTAACCCTGATTTACTTTCTTCTTAGTACTTAGCCCCATCAGAAAGTATAAGAAGACACTCCAGTGCTGGTGCTGGTGTAAACAAACGATCTGAGAGCATAGAAAGTCCAGAAATAGACCCACATGTTGTTGAGTGGGCCATGCCTTCATGAGTGTTTGTTATTTTAAATGTTATAATATTAAAAATAAAACAAACAGTTTTTAAAATCAACCCCCAAAAGGGAAAGCCATGCATGGAATGGTGTTAGGAACCAAAGGTGATGACTACATACATTCTGTGCACCTGTGGCCCAGAGAGCTAACAAGGAGGTCTCTCCTCCAGGTGGGAGTTTGGCGTGCATGACCAGGAGCATATACTGGGCATTAGGCAATTTCTCCTTCACCAGCGGGAGGCGTTCTTTCCCCATTTCACAGGCAGGGAAACTGCAGCTCAGAGAGGCTGAGTCACTTTTCCAAGGCCACACAGTTCTGAATGGGCAGAGCCAGGGCCAGTTCGTCATAAAGCCAGCCTGGGCTATTTGAGGGCTGCACACCACAGCAAGTGGGCGAGACTGCTGTGGCCTCTTACTAGAGAAATAGAAGATTCCTCACCCTCATGCAAAATAGACCTTTGCCCTTAAGGAACTTCCAACTTCTGCTCCTGCCCATGCTGTTTTCTGGATGCCCCACCCCAGAAGCCCTTGAGGAGGTCTCGGTAGCAGCACTTTGAAGCCTCTCCCACAGGGCCTCCCAGTTGGGCAGCAGTTGTGCAAAAACCAACACGTTTTGGCTCTTGCTTGCCTTAATACTCCCTCCCTTTCCCAAACACAAAAATATTGGCATTTCCTGGAAAGTGGTTTGGACTCAAGGCCTGATAGCTATCCCACACTCTTGGACCAGCCTCCTTTGGGGCCTCTGTTCTTTTATTTCATGGAGCATTTGTTTGGAGGCTGACGTTGCTGCCTCCTTCAATAGTACCTGGGATAAAGGACCCTGGCAGGTTCCCTGGTTGGGGGGGGGGTGCTGCTCCCCCTTACCAGTAGCATCCTCCATCTCAAATCCCTTCACTGTGCTCAGAATTGGTCGAAACTTACCATGCATGCATACAGAACCTCTTTGGGTTTTTTTTTTCTTTTTTGCAGTTTGATAGTATTTTCAGTGTCTAGTTTCTTAAATCAGGGGACAACTTATATCAAATGTGTTGAGGTTTGATAGAAAACAACAAAATTCTGTAAAACAATTATCCTTCGATAAAAAATAAGTAAATAAATAAAATAAAATGATTTTTAAAATTTATATCAAATGATTCTTAAGTGGCCAGATATATCCATGTTGACCATTGTGCTCACCTGTGTAACCACTGCCTGAAAGAGGTTATAAAACATTTCCATCACCCCAGGAAAGTCCTTCTCCCTTCCCCGCTCACCAGAACAACTATCTGATTTCTATCATTATACATTTTTTGGGGCTTGTTTTTGAATTGTGTCAGTGAAATCTTATAGCACGTACACTTTTGTATCTGGCTTCTTCCACTCAACGCGGTGTTTTCAGAACATTGATGCCATTGCTTGTGGTGGGAGTGTGCTACGTTTTATTGCTGAGCAGAGGTCCACCGTGTGGGTGTTGCTCATTGTGTCCATCCATTCACCTGTTGACAGACATGTGCGTTGTTTCCAGTTTGTGGCTCTTATGACCAGACTGTTTGGAACATCTGTATACAAGTCTTTCGTGAATATAGCTTCTCATTTGTCTTGGGAGGGTACCTCAGAGTGGAATTGCTCAGCCTGAGGATGGGCAGTTGTTTAACCTCATTAGAAACCACCAGACAGTCCTTCAAAGTGGCCGTGTCATTTTACCAACAGTGTATGAGCATTCGGGTTGCTCTGTATCCTCATCAGCTTTGGTGTTATGGTCTTTTTTATTTTAGTCATTCTAATGGATGTGATATCACCCTTTAGGTTTTTCTTCTAAAGGATATTTTTAAGAATTTTCAAGCATGTCAGTCAGTGCCAGCTCAGACACTGAAACAGTCCTGTGGAAGGGAAGCAAAGTGCTAGATTTTTATGGTCAGGAGGTTTCTGCTTGTCATCTTTGTCCCTGAAGTGGAGTCTTTCCAGCCCTGAGGGCTGTCTATGGGCTACCATGGGGCAAGCTCAAGGCCAGGGCCCCAGAGAGGCAAGGCAAGCCAGGAGTCAGAGGCGAGACGGGAGGGACCCCCACTCGGGGAGATCAGAATGACACATGACAACTGCAGGAGACAGATCACAACATGTGTGCATGCACATACACACACACACACACACACACACACACACACTGAGAATCTAAGCTTTAAGTAGCCAGGAGGCACGGGCCAGTTCACAGTCCTGCTGTCATTTCAGCTTCAGTGATCACTCATGGTACGAAAGCTCCACTCAGTGGAGACATGACAGCATTTCCGATTTCTTACCTTGTAGTTGGCCTAAGCAACTGCAAGTCTTCCAAAACCAGTTGCATTGGACCGCTTATGTGGCAAGCATCAGAAGCATTCCTGGGTGGGGCGGAGTGGGGAGCTGTTGGGCTGGCTATGGCTTGCCTGACTTCTCCAACCCTACCCACATGGGTGTGGGGAGCACCTCTAAAATACTTTAGTTGACCTGTGTATCTTGAATATCACTAGTTTTACCCATTTCTAAAAGGAAAATTATGACCAACCTAGACACCATATTTAAAAGCAGAGACATTACTTTGCCACAAAGGTCCGTCTAGTCAAGACTATGGGTTTTCCAGTGGTCATGTATGGATGTGAGAGCTGGACGGGGAAGAAAGCTGAGCACCAAGGAGTTGATGCTTTTGAACTGTGGTATTGGAGAAGACTCTCGAGAGTCCCCTGGACTGCAAGGAGATCCAACCAGTCTATCCTAAAGGAGATCAGTCCTGGATGTTCATTGGAAGGACTGATGTTGAAGCTGAAACTCCAGTACTTTGGCCACCTCATGCGAAGAGCTGACTCATTGGAAAAGACCCTGATGCTGGGAGGGATTGGGGGCAGTGGGAGAAGGGGATGACAGAGGATGAGATGGCTGGATGGCATCACCAACTCGATGGACGTGGGTTTGGGTGAACTCCAGGAGTTGGTGATGGACAGGGAGGCGTGGCGTGCTGCGATTCATGGGGTCACAAAGAGTCGGACACGACTGAGCGACTGAACTGAATTGAACTGAACAGTCATCATGCTAATTAGCCACTCATTTTACCACCGAAAGAGCATTTCTGATATTCCCTGTGCTCTGCTAGCCAAGCCTCAAGTATTGATAGAGATGAAGAGATAACTAGAACTCAGCTAGCAGTCCGGAGTTGGAGCTCCCTGGTTTGAACTCAGGCTGACACCTAACCGCCCCCTTGGGGTGGGGGGAGTGTACACTTGACGACAACGGTGGCTGACTGACTGCTGTAGGGCTTCACCTGAGTTAAAAATGTTACACTGTAGGCGGGGGTGCCCCTACTGTGTAGAAAGTATTCCGATCAGTTTGCTCCCATGTGGCAGTGCCCCAGAGGCTTTAGAGGAATGGATGTCTTGGAGAGAAACCCAGAAAGAGGGCAGTAATATCAGACATCACACAGAGCTCACTAGTAGTGAAACACCAGTGTTTGGTGGAGCGGGGCATACTTTTGAAAGGGCAGTCTTTGCCTGCATAGTCGATAATGTAAGACACCAAGGTAAAGCTGACCAAGCCCCTTGAGCCACGGATGGTAGACTCCCTGAAAGGAAAAGCTGCAGGGACCTCTCCTGTAAAGAATCCCGTGAGGCTGGGCAAAGGGCAGAAGCCCAGGCCTCCCTGATCTTCAGACAACAAAACATCAAAGGATACAAAGAGAGAGGGAGGTGTTATGGTCCTCGCAGCTTCCTCTGGCCTGATGCCAGGCGCGCCAGCTTCCTGGATCTGTTTGCCTGTGCCATGCCAGGCCCCACTGCTCCTCCCTCCCATGCCCCTAACCACTCACACAGACAGGCTCCTAGAGGTCTCCAGGGAGAAAGGCTCTGCTCTCTGATGGCAGCTTCACTCCTCCAGGCCTCTCCGAACCCTGCCAGCTCTGTGAATGCCAAAGAGATGAACTCTTTTAGAGGAGATTTACGCAGGAATCAAGCAGAGAATGGTCCCGAACCCACGTTCATAAATCGATTCCAGTCAGGAAGAACAGCCCAGGGAGTCAGTGCTTTTAGTGCAGAAAAGTTTGCACATGGAGGCTCAGAAGTGCTAGGCTCCGAGCCCTTGGGCTGCTCCTGCCATTCTGGTTTTCAGCCAGGGGGGCTTGAGTTGCTCGGAGGCTGCAAGTCGGCCTGCCCCCAGCACTCGCTGTGCCCCAAGCTGTCCTAGGAAGCCTGGTAAGGTGATGCTAGCTGCTCTTTCGAACAAGTCGAATGCGGATTGTGGCTCAAGTACACAAAAGTTTATTTCTCACTCAAAGCCCAGAGTGGATGTTCCCGGTGGCAGGCTGCCCTCCTCTAAGCCATGACTGTGGTGTGCAGATTCCATCTTGGGGCTCCACTGTCTCCCATCAGGCGGCTTCCATGAGGTCCCTGTGCGTCAAGCTGAGGGGAGGAGAAAGAGCGTGCAGCACCGTTTGGGAAGGTTTGTAGGAGCCAGGCCTGGAAGGACTGTACTTGGCTTCCACCCACCTGCTGTTTGCTAGAACTCAGGCGTTGGGCCACACCAAACTTCAAGGGAGGGTGGGAAATGTAGTCCAGACAGATGAAGAGATGGGTATGGCGAACAGCCGGCCAGGCAGCCACAGGTGACATACTGTTGAGGGAAGGATGGGAATTAACCACCACCTGGGATGAGTTGAGTTAGGAAGAGAGAGTTGTCCTTCAGGGGTCAGGAGTGGCTGGTGGAGGGGTAGTGGTGGAGCAGGGAGCTGCCACAGGGGCCGAAATAGGCCGGGGAGTTCTAGGCTCTGGTCAGAGGCGAGAAGACACTCACCCCTTGGCCAGCCCCACCAGCTCCCACACGGTGCCCTTTCTTTCCGCACCCCGCCCCTCCCTCTTCCCCCAGACTTGCCTTCCCTGCATTCACCATTCTCGGAAGGCTCTGTCCCTTTCGTTCCCTGGCAATTCATAGCTCAGTCTGTGGGGAAAGAAAACCAACAAACCAGTTCACACCAAGGTGGTACTGATCTGCTGGGGTTGCTGAGAAACTGAGTTGAGAAAATGAATGTGAAATACCTAGAGGGTGCCTGGCACATAATAAATAAATGCTTAGTAAATAGGTTATTATTCTCATCTCGCGAGTGTATGTGTGTGCATGTGTGAGAGAGAGTACGAGAGGAGGGGAGAGACAGAGCGCTAGCCAAGTCCCACAGATTAATCTACAAATTAATCTACTCTTTTCCTCCCGATCTAGTGGTCTCCTGACTGAATCATGGCCTTAGGGCCTGTGAAAACATCAGAATTGTTCTGGTTGAGTCGGCAGGCTTTTGGCACACAGACTCATTTCTTTTAAGCCTCTTTGGAGGAGCCAGCCACCTCGGTAATGTTCACAGCACCCTGTCTCCCCCTCAGGCCCTCACCGGCCCTGGGCCCCAGGCTCCACATCTTTCCTCTAGCGCCTTTCCTCCTGCTTTTGGACACTTGACCCCCTTCCCTGGGCCCCCTCACCATTCCACCATCTCCGCTGAAATCCTGTCCCCGTGCAAGACCCAGTCCACAGGTCACTTCTGGGAATAAAGGCTTAATGACTGGAACTTAGAGGTGCAGCAGGTGAGGACAAAGGAGAATTATCATGGAGCCTGGCTTAGGCACCTGGAGTGTTAGAGGGACAACAGGTGGACACAGTCCTCCCGGCCCACCGTGGGGTGAGTAGACGTGCCTGTGAACACACACGTTCCAGAACTCTTTCCCAAACGAATAGGAAGTGACACCTGTTATCTTCACTGTCCACTAGTCAGAGGTTACACGACAGCTTCCGCTCCCCACCCAGCACCCTTGGTGTTGTTTATGCTGTATTACTTGCAACAGTGATACAGTGAATTTCTGGAACTTCAAAGACTCACCGACCCAAAGGTTCTGCAGAGTGCCTTGTGCTGCTCTTGAGAGAGCTGCCTTCAGGCAGAGGAGTGCTTCTTACAAAACAGAATTCCAGAAAGAAGGCTCCCCATTTAAAAGGCGAGCACTCTCCACCCCCCTCTCCCAGAGTTGTCTGCCTACTTCTTGGGTCGAGGTTACTATTATTATTATTTTTAGGCAGTGTGCAGCTGATGAAGTGAAGTGGCATTTGTTTATTTATTGATTTTCCATCCCTGTGTTGGAACACAAGATCACCAGCAGAGAGACTCCCTCTGTGACTCATCCCAGCCGCACAAATATGATTAAAAGAACTTTCTCAAGGGCCCCAGTTATATTCTAGCATAGGAACACATGAGCTGGGGTGACCACCTCTGGAACAGTTTGCTTTTGAAAAGAGAGCTGTCTGCCTTGTTGTGTCCCCAGTTCGTTATGACATCTTGGGGCACACTTCTAGTGAGTTCCTCTGTGGCTTGGAGGTTGCTATCATTATGGAGTGTCTTTTTCACAGGGGTCATAGAAAGTGCCACCAGTTGAGGAAACACCTGGTCAGAGTGGCTTGAATTGGTGACATTTGGATCATCACATAATAAATACTAGAACTTTCCAGGGCATGATTGCTATAGCAGACATGGCTGATATCCTGTCCCCATGTCCTCTCAGACTGACCTCTATATTCCAATGGCAGCTCACTGAAAATACCTGTGGTTTTTCCCTGAGGCTTTGTTTTTGGTCTCAGGAGTACACTAGGCCCACATGCTGGCCTGGCTGGAAGTGCCAAGGAATTAGCACATCGTCCAGGAGCAGCCCTTGACCTCTGATGGATGGATGGGAGTTGGTGAATAAATGCCCCAACTCCCAGGCAGGTGTTCCCCACTGTCTCCCAGCATTCCCTGTTCAGCTAAGCCTCAGTTGCCTGTGGTGGTAACTTATTTGATAAGTTGGCTTCCTTCCTTTCCAAGTGTCACTGCTTTACTTCTCTGCTGGTGTTTTCTAGATCTTCTCCCAAAGAAAGTCAAGCCAGTCTGTGCAGGAGCCCGAACTACAATAAGAAGCCAGTTGGGATCATCAAAACCCAACAGCTTTGCTGCTCCCCCACTCCTTACCATGTCATTAGGCTTCCACCGTGGCTGTGGCATTGCACTAGCATGTGTGCATGGGAGTGCAGTCCTTTGAGAGCCCCTGGCCTTTGCATAGAAACCTCGTAAGATAGAAACCAGAATTGGAAGGGGTAGCCACTTCAGGAACACGGCCCTGTAAGGACAATTCCAGGTATTGCTACAGCCTCTGGACCTGGGAGCCACATACTCATGTGGCTCCTGGTGTATGAACAGCAAGTGTTTGTCGACTGAGTCTAAAAGGATGATCCTATAAAGGGGGAAGATCCCCTAGAGGAGGATGGAGAATCCCATGGACAAAGGAGCCTGGCGGGCTACAGTCCATGGGGTCACAGGGAGTCGGACACGACTGAAGTGACTGAGCACACTTAGCACAGCCTAAAGCAATGAAGAATTGACTTGCACTCGCTGCTTCTCCTGGTTCTAAAGGCTTGAAGGTGGAGGCCATGTTCCATCCCTTTTCTGAACATCAGGTGCCTTTTCATGGAGCCAGAAAACTTAGTTGTAGTTATAGCCTCTTGTCTCTATGGAGGGATTCAAGATAAGAAGCTTCCTCCCTTTGTTTGGTGTCTAAATTCTCTCAATTAGAGTTTCATTTCTTTGTTCATAACATTATCACCAATTGAATTAAGTTTATTATACCAATGGAGGAAATATAATTCTTGAATCTATCCATCGTAGACTTCATTGAGAATGTTTATCTGTTCCATTCTGGAATACCCAATTTTGAAACAGGAAACCCAATTCCGATTCTGACTGCCCAAGGAGGGGTGCTGCTGCTGCTGCTGCTGCTGCTGCTGCTGCTAAGTCTCTTCAGTCGTGTCCGGCTCTGTGCAACCCCATAGACAGCCTTCTACTAGGCTCCCCCGTCCCTGGGATTCTCCAGGCAAGAACACTGGAGTAGGTTGCCATTTCCTGGAGGTAGGCAAAAACTAGAAGATGAGCACCAAAAGAAGATAAATCTATGTTGTTTTCTACAACTAACAAGTCACAAGTAAATGTGCTTGGTGGTCTTAAGAGCATGGGAGAAGCTTTCCCCAAATTTGGATCACCTTTTTCATGTACCTCTGGTGGTGGTGAACGATTTCCTATTTTCTTGACCTCCTCTTTCTACTGGGAAGCTCTACTCCTGCCTCCCTCCACCTCCAGGCTGCACAGCAACCAAGCTGTTGTAGCTCAACAGCGACCCCCTGTGGGCAACTAAATAAAGCTCATTCAGTGTTTTTCTCAGAGCTTTTCTCAGTTTCTGTTCCAGCTAGCTGAGCAATCACTTTCTCATTTGGACGTGCACATACTTTTTTATCCCCAACACCCCACTGCATTTTTTCCTTCAACTCTTGCTCAGTTATCTCTGAAAATTCCTCTGCTTTCTCCCTCTTGTCCTTACCCTCTTCCTCCCCTCTTTCACCCCTCCCTTGTTTTCGAGAAGATGCCCCTTATCTTGCAGCTAGGCAGGAGAGGAGAGCTATTTAGGCCTCTGTGTCTAGGAATAAGCAAAACAGTAGGATCTGAAGTGAAATTATGCATCATAACCAATCAGCGATAGCTTTGGAACCTTGCAAATGCTCATGAGTCCATATTCAAGATACAAAAGACTCTGGCCACCTCTTCTTCTCCCCCAGCCTCTCAGCCTGAATGAGAAATAGATTTGTGTATTTACTGAATTGTTTTCCCATTGTTTTTCATTTCCAGTCGTGCATCAGTGTTGTTTTTATTTTCACTGCAAATATTAATATTTCAGCAATGTTGGGGGTTAAGTGAGTTTTTTCGCCATCAAGTGTAACATTAATTCTATGGTAACTGCCTTCCCAGTTCCTAGCAATTGATTTTAAAATGAACATTTGAACAAACAGGGTTTTAATTCAGAAACTGAATATGCAAATCCATTGGGAGCATTTGTCATGCTACTTAAGATGCTGAGAGGAACTATGGACCGTGGATCTGATAATGAAGACAGTGATGCTGGTGACAAGATGACAGAATGATGGTGATGGTATGATGGCTGTGACAGGAGGATGCTGCTGCTGAAGACCATGATGATGGTGATGGCAGTGGTGATGATAGAGGTGACGATGTTAGCCATGCTTTCTTGAGCACTTTCTAAGTGCCAGCCCTGTGCCAGGAGCTTTACACGGATTATTTCCTTTCATCCTTACAGCCACCCCAGGTCTTTTTTTAATCTCCATTTTGCACAGAGGGAAACTGAGGCTTAAAACTAACCCGCCCAANAAAAAGAAGATGAGATGAAGAATATCAGGATGAAATAAATTTTATCCAGAAAAAATAAAAATAAAACATAAAAATGAGGTCCCAACATCAACTTTGTACTTGTAAATAGCAATTCATTGTATTCAATTGAAACCATGTATGTGTATTTTCATGTAATAGTTTTTCATATATTTTATCATTGATTATAACCACTAATTTATTTATGAACAAGGAAGTTAGTAAGCAACAGATTTAGAATCCAATCATAATATTCTGATTTCTTCCATTGCTACAAGAAGATGATGAGCATTTGTACTGTACCGAGCATTTGTACTGTACTCATTTCTGCAATCAAATAAAATACAATAAAGATTGTAAGCCATAAAAATGAATGAATCAAGCAGTAGCCCTATCACTCATCCAAAATCATCTTTGCTCAAAAGTGAAGGAATTTTAAAGCATGCAAGTAAGATTGAAATTTCATAGAGCAAACATATTAAGCAAAAAACATCTAGTCATCAATAACTGTCAATACTTTTAATTATGTGATCAATACCATAAAATATACTTAATAATAATCATTTAAATCCATAGGTAACTATTCTTTAAATAATTTAAAACTTTATTATTTTTACCAATACTCAACTTCTACCTAAGACAAAGTATGATAAGCTTACATGGTTAGTATATGCAATATGTTTTATCCTTGGCTATTATTGCCTTCTTAATCTCATTAAAAAATGATCCATACATGTGAATTTTTCTTTAGTGCATTTTCCAATGTAAAATTTTTTACAGTGCCTCTTAAAAGATTCATTTCCAACTAATTTTTGTTTCATTCTAAATCCTTGCTATATATGAAAAAATTGAATTAATTATACATAAACTTCAATGAAATATATTTTAATGTTTAGATAGTGAAGAAAAGTTGGCTTATACTTTATAAAAATACACTACAGGCTTTGCATAAAGACAGTATTTTCAAATGACCTAACATAGTTATATATTGATGGCTTTAGTGAACTTTTCAGCATTCAAGAACTCAAGTGTTTTATGAATAGAAAAACATTAAAAAATT
>SJYS01008568.1:678310-692424 GCA_006410695.1 Philantomba maxwellii | reverse complement strand
AAATTTTTTTTCTTTCTTTTTTCCTCTTTCTCTCTCTCCCATCCTCCTTCCATCTTTTCTCCTTTCCTTCCTCCCTCCCACCATTCCTTCTTGCCTTTCATAATTCATAAACGATCCAAAGACTCAGTTCCTACATACTAAGATGAAGCTAAACTATGAAAAAACACACACATACACAATGTGCATGTTTATAGCTCTCACACTTTTCTTCACTAAAACCTCAAGCTCATGACTCCAAAGAAGTAAGTTTTGAAAAGTGAAAGTGAAGTCTCTCTGTCGCGTCCAACTCTTTGCGACCCCATTGACTTTAGCCTACCTGGCTCCTCCGTCCGTGGGATTCTCCAGGCAAGAATACTGGAGTGGGTTGCTATTTCTTTCTCCAGGAGATCCTCCCAACCCAGGGATCGAACCTGGGTCTCCCGCATTGCAGGCAGACGCTTCACCCTCTGGTGAGCCACCAGGGAAGCTCACCCTGAGATTAAGAGTCTCATGCTCTACTGACTGAGCTAGCCGGGCTGCTTCAGTTTTGAAAACACCTATACAAGAACAGTAAATCAGGCCACAATAAAATGAAGTTCATTGACAATGGGCTATTGATTTCAAGCACAATTATAAGCCTTTTACCAGGCTTTTAGATCCATAAGATATGGCGACTAAAACAGACCTGTCCTATCCATATCTCTAAGTTAGCATCAAAAAAAAAAAAAAAAAATTAAAGTTTAATAAAGTAATGTTTACACTAGAATTTTTAGACCCTTAGCTTTGCTGGATCTTTGACTTTTGGTAGTGTACATGTCTGGTGAAAAATACCATTACTGAGGACAACCAGGCTGACTGAGGATGAAACTTGTTTTATGACCTAGGGATGGTTACAGAAAATTTGCAGGAGGTTCCTTCTCTGAGTAGGGTGTCTTCTGCCAAACACTTAGGAGGAAAGGTGTACCAGAGAAACAACCCTTGTTAAATAAATCCTTGCTTCTCTAAGCAAGGTCTACAAATCTGAAGTACTTGCATCACGTAAGAGCTTGAGAGAAATTCCAACCTCCACCCTGGCCCCTCAGCTGGAAGCAGATAAGAGGTAACTCATATTTACATTAAGCTTCCCTGGTGGCTCAGTTGGTAAAGAATCTGCCTGCAGTGTTGGAGGCCTGGGTTCAATCCCTGAGTTGGGAAGATCCCCTGGAGGAGGGCATGGCAACCCACTCCAATATTCTGGCCTGGAGAATCCTGAATGGGGTCGCAAAGACTTGGACACAACTGAGCGATTAAGCACAGCATTAAACCATTAGTTCTCACTCTGAAGTAAGAATAAACTTTTATAAAAAAAAAAAAGAAGCCTCAACCTACCTTCTCTTGAAAGACTCTTGGTTTGCCCCTTGTTCCCACCCAGACATAGGTCATACCATGGCCAGAGCTGTTGTAGTTCTAATAACTGCATAAGAAACCAAATAGATAACTATACAGAGGAGGAATTTGGGGGCGCTACAGTAGACCCTTTTGTATGCTGTCACTTAAATTGTATGAAAGTCATTCCCCTGGTTTGCTTTTGTCCCATTTCACTGATGAGAAAATTGAAGCATCACTAGTGCCATTCTAGATCAGCGTTTCTCAAACTCTCTGTAGTGAGGGGGCAGTCTTTAATTCAAATCCACTTCAAAAAATAACTTTGGTAAAACAATATAAAAATAAATTACTAGAAATATGAATTGAAAAAATAGCAAGCATACAAATATATGCATTGATATGTTATTATTTGATTCATCAGACATGAACATAAACACCAGTTGATCATTGGTCGGTAGCAACTACTTCAGAGTCTGGCACCAGTCAATGGTTACACAGTCAGTGGCACTGCTACAGACCACACAGAACTTGAACCCAGGTGGTCATACACTTCAGAAATAAATAGATTTCAATTCAGAGCGTCAGGCTTCAGAAGCACCATTTCAATCATGGTACTATAATCACTGACCCCTGAAGGCACAGCCCAGCCTGCCGCACAGGGTTCCTTGCTTATAGACCAGTACTTAGCTTTTGTCAGTGAACCAAATCAAGTCATAGGCTGTGCAGCACGGAAGAAATCATAATGGACCAGAAACATCAGGTGGTTTTAGTTGCTCAGTCGTGTCCGACTCTTGTGACCCCATGGACTGCAGCCCACCAGGCTCCTATGTCCATGGGATTCTCCAGGCAAGAATACTGGAGTGGGTTGCCATTTCCTTCTTCAGGGTTTCTTCCCAACCCAGGAATTGAACGCGGTCTCCTGCATTGCAGGCAGATGATTTACTGACTGAGCTATGAGGGAAGCCCAGAAACATCAGAGGATGTAGTTTTATGTCTCAGCTTTACAACTAGTATGTAGTTCAATGAAGATGTTTTTATTCATCTTCATATATACTCCAGTCTATAACAGACTAATATATCATATCACTGGGTTGTTATATGGATTCTTTGACAAAGTGTTAGTACTTTGTTTTATACATATTGTTAATTTACAAAATCTAATCTTATATAGAAACATAACCAATTAATTGTTTGGTTCCCAATCAAAACTAGTAGTCAAAACATATTTTCATTTCTCTTAGAATTGCTAGAGATGTTTAATAAAATTATTCCTAGACAACTGATAACAAATTATACTCAAGAATCTTATTTATATCAAGCTGACAACTATCAGTTTATAATCAAAATGGATATGCTGGCTGTCATGATAAAATACAGTATTCTGTGTTGATTCACTTGCCTACACATTTAGAAATATGTAAAGATAACAAATTAACTACTTTCCATTATATTGGAATTAAGTCTACTTTTGTAGTACTTTTGTACTTAATTGTTCAGAATGTCACATGAGAACTCTGAAAAAACAATTTACTTCTCTTTCCAATATATTACATATATTCAATCTATATCCATGTTTTAATCAATGCCAGAGAAACTAACTAAAGATAGTGTTAGAACCATTGGTTCTACTTTTACAATATTGATCAATATTAACAATTCAGCAGCTGTGTTTCTTAGTCCTTTAAAAAGTTTTTGTTTCCTTCCTTAATCTTGGTATTTTTTTCAATTTTTTTAACATGTGTGTGTGTGTATGCATGTGTGCTCAGTTGTGTCTGACCCTTTGTGACTCCATGGCTCCTGGTGTGCCCACCAGGATCCTCTGCCCATGGAATTTCTCAGACTAGAATACTAGAGCAGGTTGCCATTTCCTTCTCCAGGGATCTTCCAGACCGAGGGACCGAATCTAAGTCTCTTGTGTCTCCTATACTGGCAGGCAGATTCTTTACCACTAGCACCACCTAAGAAGCACTTACATATATACAAAGTCTAATTTCACTTAGTTTCCAGGAAATTTGGAAGAAATTTTTATCCATTAAAAATGGATATTTTAAATATGTCAACATTAATTTCTAGACTTAAAGCATTTTTAAGTTTATATACTGTTTGACAGCTTTTTCTCATGTTGAAAAATAGATCTGGGTAAGTTAAATCAAAATCAAACATCTGTGATTGCCACAATTGATTCTAAACACAAAATAGCTGAACACTATGAGAACTGATTTAGTCATTGTTTTTTATTGAATTTTATAGTTAGGCAAAATTCTCCAGCACAAGTAAAAAAAATATACAGGAACTCTGGAATTATTACTATGAATCAAACTCAGGTTCCAGGGCTATTTGATAACATCACTATCTCAGGGTATCTATAGGACATCAATCTTAAAGTTATGTACTGGCGTTCTCAGATCCGTTTGAATATATTTAGATTTCTCACTAGTAACATCTCATGGTTTATAAGAACATTTCCATATCATCTTCTTAAAAACAGGTAAATAAAATTGGCCAAAACATTTCACTTAAACTTCAAATAGCTTACACTATCACACATCAGACCAGAAATCCATATTTATTTTTTATATTATTCACTATTGTATGACTTTTATTAGCATACACTTTAATTCTTTAGTCTCCAAACACATGGAGATTTAAGCTTTAGGCTTCCTGTATACTTTTGCCTTTATCTAATCATTTTAATTACACCTTTATGGTTCAATTTTTACTATAATTTTTTAATAAAAAATCAGCCTCCCACTTGCAAAATTATTATAGTTTTATATGAAATTGGATAATTAGAAGTTTTCATCCCATTAAGAGACATACCATATTTACTTCAAACTCAGTTATCTAATAATTGGCAAATTTGTACATCTACAGTATAAGAGTACCTAAATTCATAATGACGGTCATGCCAGCATTGCAAGAAGCTGAATGTCTTTGGATATCAAAGAATTTGTGTATTAAACATATTAACTATTTCCAGCATAAACATTGAAAACTTCCTATAAATGTATCACTCTTCTAGGTACTTTGAGTAATACAGAAATATGATAGGTACCTGGTGCGTGCACATGCATGTGTGTGTTCAGTCATGTCTGACTCTTTGCAACCCTACAGACTGTAACCCACCAGATTCCTCTGTCCATGGGATTTCCCAGCTAAGAATACTGGAGTGGGCTGCCATTTCCTACTCCAGGCNCAAGACCCATGGGATGCTGTTACAATCCCTCAGTGTAAACTTCATTTCCACATAAATTTTCTGAGCTGCATCACGAGAGATCCAGTTTGTACGAAGCCAGTTGTTTTGGTTTGGCTCCATCACGTTGCATACCTGGTACGTGTGAATGGGCTTGTTGTGTTCATCCATTTCAGTGATGGCATCCCACTGCAAAAAAGAAAAAAACAAATGACTGTAAAACCACAGTGGTTAAACATCTATGATTACCTCCAAAATTTTCTGTTTTACTGAAAGAAAAAAGAATAAAAAGGACACAAGTGAAGTAAAGCAACAGTGGTACAGGATTTTAACAAGGAACCTTTCATTTCAGAATGGGTTCTGAGCATACCAGCTGTCCTGGTATGAACCTTACCTTCTTACATGTTAGTTGCAACATCAAGGGACACTTATTTATCCTCTAACTTCCCTGGTGGCTCAGATGGTAAAGAATCTGCCTGTAATACAGGAGATCCTAGTTTGAAACCTGGGTTGGAAAGATCCCCTGAAGAAGGGAATGGCCACCCACTCTAGTATTCTTGATTGGAGAATTTCCATGGACAGAGGAGCATGGCGGGCTACAGTTCGTGGGGTCACAAGAATCAGATATGACTGAGTTAGTGACTAACATTTTCATTTTCACTTTTCTCCTCAACTATAAAATGAAGCTTATCATATAGTACCTGTTGCATAGGTTTGTTGTGAAGTACAAATTAATTAATATATGTAAAGAACTTTAAATGGTTTCTAGTACTCTATGCTCAGTTGCTCACTCATATCCTACTCTTTGTGACCCCCTGGACTGTAGTCCACCAGACTCCTCCATACATGGGATACTTCAGACAAGAATATTGAAGTGGGTAACCATTTCTTTCTCCACTAGTACTCTATAACCAGCCTAAAATAGCATCTACTATGTGATCAAACAACTAGACCAATGATAAATGCACTCCAGTTAACCATTTGTCTTCATATCCAATTTGCCACAAATTGAAGTATATTTTTCAGTATTCAATTAAATATATACATGTCTATTTTGATAGAAAATGTGTACATAGTAGCACATGTACTACTATGTATCCCAGGTAGCGCTAGTGATAAAGAACTCGACTGTCAATGAAGGAGACCAAGGAGACATGGGCTCAATCCCTGGGTCGGGAAGATCCCCTGGAGAAGGAAGTGGCAACCCACTCCAGTATCATTGCCTGGAGAATCCCATGGACAGAGGAGCCTCATGGGCTATAGTCCATAGAGTCACAAAGAGTCAGATATGACTGAAGTGACTTAGCAGCAACAGCAGCATATATAGATAAGACTTATGTTTATTCAAGAAATACTTAAGTATTATTCTGAATACTAGGATTGCAGTAGCGAACAAGCTGAATAAAAGCTCCCTGCCTTCAAGGATCTTATTTAGAGTGAGGAGAGGCAATAAAAATTGTAAATTACTCAACTGAACAATATGGTACAATGGAAAAAAATAAGACAGAGAGATGGGGGAAAGAGGCTTGCAATTACAGTGTGGCCAGAGAAGGTCTCCCTGAGGTTCTGACATTTAAGTAACATCTTAGAGGTGAGATAGTGAAGAGGAAATAGTAAGTATCAATCCCTGAGGTAGAAGTGTATAGATATGTTTTAGGAACAGTTTGAATGGCACTTAACAGAGAGGCAAACATGGTGCAAAAAAGCCTTTGTAAGAATTGGAAACACCTTGTTTTTTCCTCTGAGCTAGATCACTGAATTATCTTCACTTCTGTGTTTATATACAAGAATTCTGCCACTTATATGAATAGAAAAATCTTACTTACTCTTTATTTTTAAGTTGCAGTAAAAATATGTGAGCACATTGAAATTAATCAGCATTGTCATTATTTATAAATCTAATACCACATACTTTTATATTACAATTTAGATTGTAAGTATATTTTGCTTGTTTAATGAAACTTAAATTTCAATAAACAAAAACACATTTTGGTAACCTTACGTTCTTTTTGGGAAAACATAATTTCTCATTTTTATTAAGGTACAATGGAAATGATAAGCTGTTTTCTATAGTGAATAAGTGTTCTATTCTAGATACCATACGTCAATGCTTTATAATAAGATTGTTTAACTCATCTAGTTTGCAGCTTCTTATTTTAGTTGGATGTAGAGAGTTATCTAACCAAGACTGGTGGAATTTCAATTAGTATAGTTTCTAACAGAATAGCTACTTTTCTCAGTCTACTGGATTGTTATATCATATAATTTCCACTTCAAAATTCCACAAACAAATAATTCATTTTATCAACTCCGCAAACTTAAAAACAATTCCGTATCTAAAATTTCATTTGTAATTTTGCTTGCTTTAAATTCAGAAGGTATTTTCCAGAAACAATGAGTTTCTTTAGAAGTGTGGACATAATTTTTGCAAAATATACCCATGGCTTATCAATGGTAATCCAATATCTCAAAGAGGCACATGAAATTATTTATCCAAGTGTCTTTCATTCTAGCATATTACAGGTGTTATATGACTCTTACACTTAAATTTAAAGACAAACCAGCACTATTAAAGCTCATTCAATATGGTAAGCTAACCATTAAGAATATAAAGAGACAAGATACAAATAATAAAACCTGAGGAAAAACTATCAAAATAAGTGTTTGAAATTCTATGCATTCTAACCATTGAGGAGATTCTAAAGTACTTATTCAGATCATTCTTGTTTTAGATAAATCTCTAATCAAAATTGATTTTGTTTCACAGGGAATGTATGTAATTTGGCACAGTGGTAAAGAATCCTCCTGCCAATGCAGGAGGCACAAGAGACACAGGTTCAATCCCTGGGTGGGGAAGATCCCCTTAAGTAGGAAATGGCAACCCACACCAGTATTTCTGCATGGAGAATTCCAGTCCATGGGGTTGCAAAGAGTCAGAAATGACTGAGCACAAAGGCTACACACTGCATCCTCCACTCTAAAAGTATAGAGATCTACAGTCAATAATTTCTGTTTGAATAACTACATTTTAACAACTTCAGACTATACCCCTTCCTATTAATAAAAAGTATTAACCATGCTCTCAATCAATTCTCCTAAAATAGGAGACTAACTAAAATGTGAAAAACTATGTCTGTAACAAAAAATTCTGAAATCATCAGGCTTCCCAGGAGGTGCCAGTGGTAAAGAATCTTCCTACCAATGCAGGAGATGTAAGAGATGAGGATGCAATCTCTGGGTCAGGAAGATCCCCTGGAAGAGGGCATGGCAATCTACTCCAGTATTCATGCCTGGACAATCCCATAGACAGAGGAGCCTGGCGGGCTACAGTCCAAAGAATCATAAAGAGAAAACATTCTGAAATTATCACATATCTTTATTTTAAAATACGTTGGGTTTGGAAAAAACGTTTAGATGGAAAGAAAGCTCAGGAATTAGAAGCATAAGACAGTCATACACTGAGTCAGAACTAATCTGAACTAGGACATAAGGAAATAGCAAAATACATGTGAACACTGAGAAATGTGGTTCTTTTCAAAGCACTGCATGATGATGCTTAACAAAATGGGACATAATTTTCCATGATAAATTTATGATGTCTGAGAAACAACAGTGAATTTTCTCTTTAATTAAAGAAAAAGAAATCAATTAAAAAGAAAGAAAAAGAGATTAGAATGAGATTCAGTTATCAAAACAGCCAAACCGGATCAACTGCTAAATTTCTTCTTACACAAGAATATTGAAAGTGATTTAAATTATATTTTTGAATTTGAATATGATCAAAATAACATGAATAAACTCAAGATTGGTATAAGATCGAAAGTGCTAAAAAATTCATAAAAGTATATCATCATTGGTGTATATATATAAATGGTATCATATTCAAATCACAATGTATCTTTGGAAATACTGTATTACAAAAAGTAATGTTTCAATTTAGTTATATAAAATTAGTCAGTTATAATTTCCAAGTATTAAAATAAATAGGGCCTCTAAAAGTGTAAGAACCAAGGAAAGAATGGTGGTATGAGGGCTCACATACCAAATATCTAACTATTTTTAAATGATAATTCACTCTTCAAGTAAGATCAAACTGTAAGCATGCTTGATTTGCCTATTTTAGAAAGATACTGGAAGGTTAGGTTTAAATTTAAAATATTTAGACTTCTCAGAGTTTCAGGCTAGCATGTGGAAGTCCATCCAGAGCCAACTCCTAGGTTTCAGTTCAGTTCAGTTCAGTTCAGTTCAGTCGCTCAGTTGTGTCTGACTCTTTGCGATCCCATGAATTGCAGCACACCAAACTAAACTCCTAGGTTTAGTCAACCCCATTTCTATTACCTTATCTAACTCCAGGTAAATCCCATATATTAAGGGCTTCACGGAAGTACATATATGAGTTATAATACTACTGTAAATTAACTCTACTTCAATTAATAAAAAGGTTAAAAAAATCCCAATTTGGAATAAGATGCACTGTAATTACTCTTTAATATAAAAGAATTAAATATATTATAAAAACTTTTATGTTCTGTTCATTACTGGGTAGTAAACATGTGCCTCAACACTCTTCTGCCACATAAAGTTCTCCACGGATCCTACAAATCCTATGTTAATAAATTCAGTTCAGTTCAGTCACTCAGTCGTATCCAACTATTTGTAACCCCATGGACTGCAGCATGCCAGGCCTCCCTGTTCACTCCCAGAGCTTACCCAAACTCATGTCCATTGAGTCGGTGATGCCATCCAACCATCTCATCTTCTGTCATCCCCTTCTCCTCCTGCCTTCAATTTTTCCCAGCATCAGGGTCTTTTCAAAAGAGTCAGTTCTTTGCATCAGGTGGCCAAAGTATTGGAGTTTCAGCCTCAGCATCAGTCCTTCCAATGAATATTCAGGACTGGTTTCCTTTAGGAGGGACTGGTTGGATCTCTTTGCAGTCCAAGGGACTCTCCAGAGTCTTATCCAACACCACAGTTCAAAGGCATCAGTTATTCAATGCTCAGCTTTCATTACAGTCCAACTCTTACATCCATACATGACTACTGGAAAAACCATAGCTTTGACTAGATGGACCTTTGTCAGCAAAGTAATGTCTCTGCTTTTTAATATGCTGTCTAAGTTTGTTATAGTTTTTCTTCCAAGGAGCAAGCGTCTTTTAATTTCATGGCTGCAGTCACCATCTGCAGTGATTTTGGAGCCCCTCCCCCCCCCAATAAAGTCTGTCACTGTTTCCATTGTTTCCCCATCTATTTTCAAAGAAGTGATGGGACAGGATGCCATGATCTTAGTTTTCTGAATGTTGAGTTTTAAGCCAACTTTTTCACTCTCCTCTTTCATTTTCATCAAGTGGCTCTTTAGTTCTTCTTCTCTTTATGCCATAAGGGTGGTGTATATCTGCATATCAGAGGTTATTGATATTTCTCCCAGCAATCTTGATTCCAGCTTGTGCTTCAGCCAGCCTGGCATGTCGCATGATGTACTCTGCATATAAGTTAAATAAGCGGGGTGATAATAGACAGCCTTAATATACTCCTTTTCCAATTTGGAACCAGCCTATTGTTCCATATCTGGTTCTAACTGTTGCTTCTTGACCTCCATACAGATTTATATGGAGGCAAGTAAGGTGGTCTGGTATTCCAGTCTCTTGAAGAACTTTCCACAGTTTTTTGTGATCCACACAGTCAAAGGCTTTGTCATAGTCAATAAAGCAGAAATAGATGTTTTTCTGGAACTCTCTTGCTTTTTCGATGATCCAGCAGACATTGACAATTTGATGTCTGGTTCCTCTGCCTTTTCTAATTCCAGCTTGAATTTCTGGAAGTTCATGGTTCACGTACTGTTGTGGCCTGGATTGGAGAATTCTGAGCATTACTTTGCTAGTATGTGAGATGAGTGCAATTGTGTGGTAGTTTGAACATTCTTTGGCATTGCCTTTGACCTGCTTCATTTTGTACTCCAAGCCAAATTTGCCTGTTACTCCAGATATCTCTTGACTTCCTACTTTTGCATTCCAGTCCCTTATAATTAAAAGGAAATCTTTTTTGGGTTTTAGTTCTAGAACGTCTTGTACGTCTTCATAGAACAGTTCAACTTCAGCTTCTTCAGCGTTACTGGTTGCAGCATAGACTTGGATTACTGTGATACTGAATGGTTTACCTTGGAAACAAACAGAGATCATTCTATCATTTTTGAGACTGCATCCAAGTATTGCATTTCAGACTTTTTTGTTGACTATGATGGCTACTCCATTTCTTCTAAGGGATTGTTGCCCACAGTAATAGAAACAATTTTCATCTGAGTTAAACTCACCCATTCCACTCAATTTTAGTTTGCTGATTCCTAAAATGTTGATGTTTACTCTTGCCATCTCCTGTTTGACCACTTCCAACTTGCCTTGATTCATGGACCTGACATTCCAGGTNGTTCAGCTTCTTCAGCGTTACTGGTTGCAGCATAGACTTGGATTACTGTGATACTGAATGGTTTACCTTGGAAACAAACAGAGATCATTCTATCATTTTTGAGACTGCATCCAAGTATTGCATTTCAGACTTTTTTGTTGACTATGATGGCTACTCCATTTCTTCTAAGGGATTGTTGCCCACAGTAATAGAAACAATTTTCATCTGAGTTAAACTCACCCATTCCACTCAATTTTAGTTTGCTGATTCCTAAAATGTTGATGTTTACTCTTGCCATCTCCTGTTTGACCACTTCCAACTTGCCTTGATTCATGGACCTGACATTCCAGGTTCCTATGCAATATTGCTCTTTACAGCATTGGACTTAAATTCCATCACCAGTCATATGCACAGTTGGGTATTGTTTTTGCTTTGGCTCTGTCTCTTCATTCTTTCTGGAGTTACGTCTCCACTGATCTCCAGTAGCATATAAACCTGGGAAGTTCATCTTTCAGTGTCCTATCTTTTTGTCTTTTCATGCTGTTCATGGGGTTCTCAAGGCAAGAATACTGAAATGGTTTGCCATTCCCTTCTCCAGTGGACCACGTTTTGTCAGAACTTTCCATCATGACCCATCCATCTTGGGTGGCCCTAGATGGCATGGCTCATAGTTTCACTGAGTTAGACAAGGCTGTGATCAAATTGGTTAGTTTTCTGTGATTGTGGTTTTCAGTCTTCCTGCCCTCTGCTGGAGAAGGATAAGAGGCTAATGGAAGCTTCCTGATGGGACAGACTGACTGAGGGGGAAACTGGGTCTTGTTCTGATGGGTAGGACCATGCTCAGTAAATCTTTAATCCAATTTTCTGTTGATGGACAGGGCTGTGTTCTGTCCCTGTTATTTGACCTGAGGCCAAACTATGGTGGAGGTAATGAAGATAATGGTGATCTCCTTCAAAAGGTGCCATGCAAGCACTCCTACACTCAGTGAACCCAACCCTGCAGCAGGCCACCACCAATCTATGCCTCTGCCGGAGACTCCTAGACACTCACGGGCAAGTCCGGGTCAGTCACTTGTGGGGTCACTGGTCCTTTCTTCTGGGTCTTGGTGCACACAAGGTTTTGTCTGTACCCTCCAGGAGTCTGTTTCCCAGTCCTGTGTAAGTTCTGGCGGCTCTATGGTAGGGTCGATGGCGACATCCTCTAAGAGGGCTTATGCCATACCTGGGTCTACTGCACCCAGAGCCCCTGCCCCTGAAGAACACAGTTTAGGCTCAGTCTCTGTGGGGTCTCTGGGTTCTGATGCACTAGGTTTGTCTGAGTCATCTGAGCATCTCTATTGGGTACAGGGTTTGATTCTCAATGTGATTTCACCCCTCCTATCATCTTGCTGGAGCTTCTCCTTTGCCCTTGGATGTGGGATATCTTTTTTTTTTTAGGATCCAACATTCTCCTGTTGATAGTTGTTCAGCAATGAGTTATAATTTTGGAGTTCTCATAGGAGAAGATGAGCACACTTCCTTCTACTCTGCATTCTTGGAGTCAGTTTATAGTATATATTAAATTCCATAACATGAATGAAGAAATTAGATACAAGAACTGCTTGCTCTTACTAGACTTATAATAGTTTAAGGTAAAAAATTATGAAAATATAATTGATAGCAGAGAACTGAATATAAGAAATAAACCATATATATAGTAAATAGAATAAGTGTAGAAAAGACAGCAACACTTGTGAACAGGGGTGGTTTGGCAGGTTTGGCCAAGACGGAGACTGGACTTTAAAGAATTACAGGATTCAGTAAAGCAGAGGGAGAAGAGTATATAAAAAATAATGTTTAACACTCATCTATATGCATATAATTTTTGGCAGCACAGTCCTATACTACTTATATTTAGTGAGTAAAAGTTTTTGCCCCCATTTAAAACAAAAACAAACATACATGTACTTATTCTCCAACTGTGAAACATTTTGGAGTACAGGTTTCGGTTAAACAAGAATCAGTTGTAGACCAAAGTGTTCATTCTTTCATAAACTTCAAGGGCACATTGGATTCCTGAGGGCAACTATTTGTATCCTAAATTTACAATGTTAAAGCTTGCCCACAAATGTTAACATATTTGGTCCTCCTCAATCCAATAAACTGAGACTGATGCTTTCATGTTCATGTTACTGATACAGGATTCAACACCTAGGAATTGCATGGGCCATTGACTGGAACCAGGCCCTCTAACTTTATTTTCTGCCTTTCATGATGTTTTGCTGGTGTCTTATTGGCCTCTCCCAGAGCTAGCCAGTTTTTAGAGATAGCAAAAAGCTCTGGGCCTAGAGCATATCTTTCATATGCAAATCAAACCAAACTTGAGTCTATAGGTCCAACTAGCTTCTTATTTAACCCTCACACACCAAACCAGTATTTCTTCTATCTTAAATCATCCCAGGATCAGGTACCAGACCACTAGAGACCACCCTCTAGCCCAAAGCCTATAGGAAACTAGCCAATCCTTAATTGCTTACTCTGTTCTACCTTGCATTTCCCACAGAAACTCTAACAAAGGCTCTGGCTCAGGTTTTCCTATCATGCCTATCTTCTGTCACTTGACCAAGCCCCATTCCTTCGCCTGTGGCCCTCTGTGGCACTGACAACCTCCTTCCAAGAACCTGTGAGTATAATCAACTTCTTTCCAAGCGTAATTCTTGTTTCCTCCTATGACCACACTGACTTTACCATACCATTATCCAGCATGTACATTCCTAGAACAAACAGCTATATGGTTTATGACATATTCTTCCTGGTAACCCTTTGGAAGACAACTTGCTTAATTAAAAGCTTTTGTTGAGTAAGACATTCCAAGTTACAAAGTTTTTCTATTCATCACATGTAATCCTCTGCTTGATCCAACGAAACAGATTCATACGATGACTATCAAACAGAAGTTCTCTGTATCCTGCCACAAAAGTAGATACTGTTCGTAAGATATTCTACCCCTAGAAGCATGTATTAAGGTAATTAAACAAGGAAGCTATTAGACAGAAGTAGCTCATGCTTTGACATTCTATCTGAGCAAATCCAAACCTAAGCTATAGTGAAAGAAAGTGAAAGTGTTAGTCGCTCAGTTCAGTTCAGTTCAGTTCAGTCGCTCAGTCGTGTCCGACTCTTTGCGACCCCATGAATTGCC
>SJYS01008568.1:637691-662171 GCA_006410695.1 Philantomba maxwellii | reverse complement strand
GTAATCAATACGTAGGTGTTTTGTAATAGGTAAAAATAATTAGATGCATGGTAAACATCATGCATACTTCTGATTAGCTCAGTATTCTTGAGGTAGAAGAACAGAAAAAATATGATCAATAAATAGTATGAAATACTTTTCATATGAATATACTATTAAAATACAGTGAAAAAATGTTTCTCTGTGTATTAATTATATTACATTTTTCTATGAAAGTTTACAATTCATGAATCCAATAAGGAAAACATTGCACACTTCTTAAGTATTTAAAATTAAAAGGACAGGGAATTAAGTGATACACATACTTACAGGAATATGGTTCCCAAAGTTATAAAGCTTACATTCAAAGTCAGGATCATCTCTTACATATACTTAAAAAGTCTAACGTACTGCTTGTGGTGTTTAGTCACTAAATCATGTCCAACTCTTGAGACCCCAGGGACTGTAGTCTGCCAAGCTCCCCTGTCCATGGGATTTCCCAGGCAAGAATACTGGAGGGGTTGCCACTAACTTCTCCATAACATATACTAAAAATAGTTGATATTTTAGCTTAATGATTTAAGTAAAGTGCAAGTTTATAAGTTAATATAAAAAAATCAATGAACACACACATCTGAGAAATTAGATATATAGTAAAATAGAATATGNTTGCATACATATTTCTCAAGAGGCAGGTCAGGTGGTCTGGTAATCCCATCTCTCTCAGAATTTTCCACAGTTTACAAGCACATAAATAGGAAGCATAAGATATATCATGACAGAAGGCAAAATATACATGTCTAATATATATTTGAAAACAGTAACTATTAAATATCAACAATAACTATTAAATATCCACTTTTAAAAGATAAAAATGTCAAGAGTTTCTAGTAAAATCCAACTGTTACCCACAAACTACTGAGCCCATGAGCCACAACTAGAGAGTTCATGCACAGCAACAAAAGACCTTGCATTAGGCAACTAAGATTTGAGGCAGTATATAAATAAGGAAAAAAAAATTTTTTTTTTAAAGAGCTATGAAGGAAAAATATCTAGACTACATAAGCAAATCTTATAAAGCAATAATAAAAAAACCACCAACATGAATGCAAAAATAGTTAAGGATACAGGATAACACAAACAAGTATATGAAAATACTCAGAAACTCATTTAAACTTAAAGAAACTGAAATAGTACTGAATAAAATTTTAGACTCATTAAGACTGACAAAAATGAAAAAACTCCATCTTTTTAAGTACTTTCAAGACAGAGGTAAGTAAGAAGCTTTATAAATTGTTGATGAGAGAATAGACTCAGAGCTATTAAGGAGGGCAATCTTATGGCACTTAAATTAAGTATGCATATATATTATGGCATGTACGTTTATACACACACTCACAAATATATAAACCCTAGAGAAATATTCTGCAGGCCTATAACTGGAAATGTATGAGTACATTCAGATAGCACAATTCATTTTAACTAGAATTTGGAGGTAATTGCTACAGATAAGTAAACTGTAGTAGAATCAAATAGTAAAAAACTACATTCACAGCAGTTAGTACTGGAAGAGTAAATGAATATCCAGCAACAAATACAGATTTTAAAACATAGGGCTTATAAAAAATATTGAGAATATAAATGAGATCTATAGTTTATGAAAACCAAAATAATATATTTACAAGATAAATTACATTGCCTAAAACCATATATAAAATAACAGTTTTCTCTTCAAACACAATAGAATCATTGTCTATGGTAAAAGAAGAGGAATATGTGTAGGAAGTAGGATTTAAAAAAATAAAGCCAGAGAGGACTTTCACAGATTAATAATGAAAATGTGACACTGAACTAATAAGTAGCCAGAATTAAGAGGCAGACATGATTGGTTATTCCAGGCACTACAGGTACCTCTCTCCCAGAGAATGGAAAGACTCAGTAGGTCTCACTGCTCACACAGGAAGAAATCACCCTAGAAATTCAGAGGTTTGGAGAGGACCATATCAATAACCTCAGATATGCAGATGACACCACCCTTATGGCAGAAAGTGAAGAGGAACTAAAAAGCCTCTTGATGAAAGTGAAAGAGGAGAATGAAAAAGTTAAAGCTCAACATTCAGAAAACAAAGATCATGGGATCTGGTCCCATCACTTCATGGGAAATAGATGGGGAAACAGTGGAAACAGTGTCAGACTTTATTTTTTAGGGCTCCAAAATCACTGCAGATGGTGATTGCAGCCATGAAATTAAAAGATGCTTACTCCTTGGAAGGAAAATTATGACCAACCTGGATAGTATATTCAAAAGCAGAGACATTACTTTGCCAGCAAAGGTCCATCTAGTCAAGGCTATGGTTTTTCCAGTGGTCATGTATAGATGTGAAAGTTGGACTGTGAAGAAAGCTGAGCGCCAAAGAATTGATGCTTTTGAACTGTGATGTTGGAGAAGACTCTTGAGAGTCCCTTGGACTGCAAGGAGATCCAACCAGTTCATTCTAAAGGAGATCAGTCCTGGGTGTTCTTTGGAAGGAATGATACTACAGCTGAAACTCCAATACTTTGACCACCTCATGTGAAGAGTTGACTCATTGGAAAAGACTCTGATGCTGGGAGGGATTGGGGGCAGGAGGAGAAGGGGACGACAGAGGATGAGATGGCTGGATGGCATCACCGACTCGATGGACATGAGTTTGAGTGAACTCCAGGAGTTAGTGATGGACAGGGAGGCCTGGCGTGAGGCAATTCATGGGGTAACAAAGAGCTACTGAGTGACTGAACTGAACTGAACTGATAGGAAAGAGCCACATGAAAAGTGTAATTCCTTCTAATCTCGACAGATTTGGAAATGGGGTTGTTATATCTTGGAGATATGATGTTATTACTTCGCCCAAGCTAGACATTTGTATATATCTGATTATCACTGTTTCTTTTTTTTTTTTTAACTTTATATAGACAGATAAAGTGTCTAGGGTTTAAAAAAAAAAAAAACAAGGGAAACTATAGGAAGAACAATACTACATGGCACACGGTGAGTTCTCTGGGAATAAATTGTCTCCATTGTGGATACAGAAATATCCAAGCATGTCTTGGAAGCTACTGCACAATACAGAGGTCTTTCCACTGGATTTGTTTCAGAAAGTTATAACACTTGTAGAGAATATCTCCAAAAGAAAGAAGAAAGCCAAACTAAAGTTCCCCCTGTAACAAGGTCCTCCTCAACATGGGAAAGTTGGACAGTTTTGAGTATAAATCCCAGAAACAGTCAAAGTGGACAAGGTTTTGTAAGGAAAGAAAGTTTGTATGAGTGGGTGCTGTTACTGCTAAGTCACCTCAGTCGTGTCTGACTCTGTGTGACCCCACAGACGGCAGCCCACCAGGCTCCCCCATCCCCAGGATTCTCCAGGAAAGAACACGAGTGGGTTGCCATTTCCTTCTCCAATGCATGAAAGTGAAAAGTGTAAGTGAAGTCGCTCAGTCGTGTCCGACCCTCAGCGACCCCATAGACTGCAGCCTTCCAGGCTCCTCCATCCATGGGATTCTCCAGGCAAGAGTACCGGAGTGGGGTGCCATTGCCTTCTCCGATGAGTGGGTGAGTTAGCCTAATTTGCCTGTTGGTGTTCTTTATGGAGATGACATATTAATGCACATACTACTAGAACAGTGATTAAGGTGTACAAACATCTCATTAGTTTTTACTCTTTTGTTTCTAAATAAGTTTCAAAATAGTCCAAAACGCACTCCCCAATATGTTCTCCTTTATCACTTGTGTTTTTCATACACATATAATTTCTGCTTCTTGTCTTTGGCAAATCACTACTAGAAATGAAGAATTACAAAATGGATTCAAAGGGCACATGTAGATGACTGAACAAGTCCAACAGTCTAGAAAATGCAGGCATGGACTTTGCTGCTTCTCTCTACACATAGCTGTTTCTGTCAAAATAAAGGTAAAGTGCTTTAGGTAAAACAAGATACTTAAAATTCAAGGTGAAGAGGAAATTTTCTGTGAATCTTCACAATGGAATACAGAAAATCAATCTTAGGAACACTTGCCTACATTCATGCTAAATCTCCAATTGTTTTAAGAACTGGATCTCTTTTGATTTGAAATCCTACTGTAGTACACTCAGAATGCTCTCCTATCTAGAGAATACTTCTAAAACTAGATTTAGTACTAAGACTGGGACCATGTCCTAATCAGAGTGGGAAACAGAAGAAAGATCATGCTATAATCCACGTCCACTATACTACCCAATTCAGTCTCTGCTCCCCAGTTTATACAATAAGCCACTTCAGTGTAACTTTCTTGATAGAGAGTTAATCAAATTTGAGTTCTTGCCTGAATGACATTCAACGAGCTCCATGATCTGATATTCAGTCAGTTCAGTTGCTAAGACAAGTCTGACTGTTTGAGACCCCATGGACTGCAGCACACTAGGTTTCCCTGCTCATCACCAACTCCCAGAGCTTGCTCAAACTCAAGTCCATTGAGTCTGTGATGCCATCCAACCATCTCATCCTCCATCATCCCCTTCACCTCCTGCCTTCAATCTTTTCTAGCATTTGGATCTTTTCCAAGGAGTTAGTTTTTATCAGATGGTCAAAGTACTGGAGTCTCAGCTTCAGCATCAGTCCTTCCAATGAATATTCAGGGTTGATTTCCTTTAGGATGGACTGGCTGGATCTCCTTGCAGTCCAAGGGACTCTCAAGAGTCTTCTCCAACACCACAGTTCAAAAGCATCAATTCTTCAGTGCTCAGCTTGTTTTTTTTAATAGTCCAACTCTCACATCCATACATGATTACTGGAAAAACTATAGCTTTGACTAGACAGACCTTTGTTGGCAAAGTAATGTCTCTGCTTTTCAATATATTGTCTAGTTTGGTCATAGCTTTATTTCCAAGGAGTAAGCATCTTTTAATTTCATGGCTGCAATCACCATCTGCAGTGATTTTGGAGCCCAAGAAACTAAAGTCTCTCACTGTTTCCATTGTTTCCCCATCTATTTGCCATGAACTGATGGGACCGGATGACATGATCTTAGTTTTCTGAATGTTGAGTTTTAAGCCAGCTTTTTCACTCTCTTCTTTCACTTTCATCAAGAGGCTTTTTAGTTCCTCTTCACTTTCTGACATAAGAGTGGTGTCATCTGCATATCTCAGGCTATTGATATTTCTCCCAGAAATCTTGATTCTAGCTTGTGCTTCATTCAGCCCAGCATCTTGCATGATGTACTCTGCCTATAAGTAAAATAAGCAGGGTGACAATATACAGCCTTGACGTACTCCTTTCCCAATTTAGAACCACTCTGTTGTCCCATGTCCAGTTCTAACTGCTGCTTCTTGACCTGCATACAGATTTCCCAAGAGGCAGGTCAGGTGGTCTGGTATTCCCATTTCTTGAAGAATTTTCCACAGTTTTTTGCGATTTACACAAAGATATAGGTATAGTCAATAAAGTAGAAGTAGTTTTTTTTTTTTTTTTTCTGGAATTCTCTTGCTCTTTCTATGATCCAATGGATATTGGTAATTTGATCTCTGATTCCTCTGCCTTTTCTAAATATAGCTTGAACATCTGGAAGTTCATGGTTTACATACCACAGAATCCTCCCTTGGAGAATTTTGAGCATCACTTTACTAGAGTGTGAGATGAGTGCAACTGTGAGATAGTTTGAATATTCCTTGGCATTGCCCTTCCTTAGAATTGGAATGAAAACTGACCTTTTCCAGTTCTGTGGCCACTGATGAGTTTACCAAATTTGCTGGAATATTGAGTGCAGCACTTTCATAGTATCATCTTTTAGGATTTGAAATAGCTCAACTGGAATTCTATCACCTCCACTAGCTTTGTTTGTAGTGATGCTTCCTAAGGCCCACTTGACTTCACATTCCAGGATGTCTCATTCTAGGTGAGTAATCACACCATCGTGGTTATCTGGTCATGAAGATCTTTTTTATAGCACTCTTCTGTGTATTCTTGCCAGTTCTTCTTAATATCTTCTGATTCTGTTAGGTCCATACCATTTCTGTCCTTCATTGTGTCCATCTTTGCATGAAATGATCCCTTGGTATCTCTAATTTTCTTGAAGTGATCTCTAGTCTTTCCCATTCTATTGTTTTCCTCTATTTCTTTGCATTGATCACCGAGAAAGTCTGTCTTATATCTCTTTGCTATTCTTTGGAATTCTGCATTCAAATGGGTATATGTCTCCTTTTCTCCTCTGTCTTTAGCTTCTCTTCCTTTCACAGCTATTTGTGGGGCCTCTGCAGGCAACCATTTTGCCTTTTTGCCTTTCTTTTTCTTGAAGATGGTCTGGATCACTGCCTCCTGTACAATGTCATGAAGTTCCATCCATAGTTCTTTAGGCACTCTGTATATCAGATCTAATCCCTTGAATATATTTCTCACTGTATAATCATAAGGAATTTGATTTAGGTTATATCTGAATGGTCTAGTGGTTTTCCCTAACTTCTTCAATTTAAGTCTGAATTTGGCAATAAGGAGTTCATGATCTGAGCCACAGTCAACTCCTGGTCTTGTTTTTGCTGATTGTACCAAGCTTATCCCTCTTTGCCTACAAAGAATATAATCAATCTGATTTCAGTATTGACCATCTGGTGATGTCCATGTGTACAGTCTTCTCCTGTGTTGTTGGAAGAGGGTGTTTGCTACAACCAGTGTGTTCTCTTGGCAAAACTCCGTTAGTCTTTGCCCTGCTTCATTTTGTACTTTAAGGCCAAATTTGCCTGTTACTCCAGGTACTTCTTGATTTCCTACTTTTGCATTCCAGTCCCCTATGCTGAAAAGGACATCTTTTTGGGGTATTAGTTCTAGAAGTTCTTGTAAGTCTTCATAGAACTGTTCAGTTTCTTTAGCATTACTGATCAGGGCATATAGACTTAGATTACTGTAATACTGAATGGTTTGCATTGGAAACAAACAGAGATCATTCTGTCATTTTTGAGACTGAACCAAATTAACATTAATTTCACATCTTCCCTGTAGCAGATGCTGTCAGCAAGCTACCCACTTCCCGACCTTTCAGGATTCTCTAACAACTTTGTGCCTGAGGGCTGTCATTTTATTTCTCAAAATTGCATAAGTGTCTGTACACAGGTCAGAAGTGCTAAAGAATAACCATCCCTTGGGGAAAAGCCCTCTACAGATGAATCATGGAATTTAGTGTATGAGATGTAGTTTTATATGATTTCCCTGAACATCCCAATGGGATTAACCTCCAGTTATCCATGGTATTAACTAGCTTATTAAAGCACTCGTTATTCCTATCATCATTTTTTTCTGTATCAGGTTTCCCCTCTGACCCATGCTGCCTGCATCAACCATTAAACTACCTGCATTCAAAGTCTTATCTCAGCATCTCAGCATCAGATCACAAGGGAACTGCCACTAAGTCAACTGGTGCCAAACAAAACAAAACAAAAGAATTATAGGAATCAAGTAGCCCTATAACTGGATTACTAACTAGCCAAATGGTAACAAGAATTCAGTGCTGGTAGTGAGTGAGTAGTGATAATCCCCTGGCATTCTAAAGTATCTCAATTACTAACATTCTTACCTGTGGTGAATCAGAATTTTATAAGTGTTGCATTCCTATAGGTAATTATAAGGACAACAGTTACTGTTAAATGCCATCATAGCACTGAGGAAAGAAAAATGACATACTCAACTCAGCCAAGACAAATTGCCCACATAGTATGAAATCAAATATTATTTTTTAAAATAATATCATTTAATAATATTATTTTTTAAATAATATCATTTACAGATACACAGGCTTCCCAGCTGGTGCTAGCGGTAAAGAACCCACCTGCCAATACAGGAGACATAAGACATTTGGGTTCAATCCCTAGGTTGAGAGGATCCCCTGCAGGAGGGCATGGTAAGTCAATCCAATATTCTTGCCTGTGAAATTATATGGACAGAGGAGTCTGGCAGACTATAATCCATAGAGTTACAAAGAATTGGACACAGCTATAGTGACTTAACATGCCCAGAGACGCTAGTCTCTTACAGCCAAAAGGTGTTAGAGATGCTAACCAGCTCAGGATCCGACTGTGCTAGGAACCAAACTTCAGAGAAGGATGAATTCACAGCCTTGTTGAATCTCTCACATAAAGTCAAGCATGGATAGGGAAAGATCTAAGACCTAGAATAGAGACAGATAAATATATTTGAGAACTTGAGTCCCCAGATTTCCCTAAAATCTGTGGGTCAATAGAAATGGCCTCACCTCAGGTAGATATCTAGCAAGACAAAGCCTTGTTGATGTTGTTGCTCTTCAGTCAGAAGAAAGTTGTGTCTGACTCTATAACCCCATGGACCACAGCATGCCAGGCTCCTCTGTCTTCCACTATCACCAGGAGTTTGCTAAAATTCATGTCCTACCCTCTTCAAAATCTCTCTTTTCACATCTTTTAAGCTTATAGGCTACAAATTAAGTAATTTCTCGATAAAATCCAACAATGAAAATATTCTCCTTTCATTTAGATAAAAGGGATTATTGATCAATAAAGGATAGAGTTTGGAGTCTGCTTATGAAATTGTTTACCTAGTTTCAATAAGAATGATGGGATTTTTGAATAGCAGAGGCCAGACAGTGACACTTAAATATAAGAGGAAAGCAGAAGTAATTGTTATAAATGCAAAAATGGGTAGCCAAACTTAAATGGCAACTAAGAGGCACTGACACATCAGGATCTGTGGCACTGACTAACAGATCACATGGTCTCAGTAATGAGTGAGTGAGTGGGTGGAAGTCGTTCAGTCCTGTCAAGTCTTTGCGACCCCACAGACTATGTAGTCCATGGAATTCTCCAGACCAGAATACTGGAGTGGGTAGCTTTTCCCTTCTCCAGGGTTCTTCCCAAACTAGGAATCGAACCTAGGTCTCCCGCATTGCAGGTGGGTTCTTTACCAGCTGAGTCACAAGGGAAGCCCTCAGAAATGAGGCAGATTAGAAACCAATGGACCATAAATGCAGCCACGAAATGAAAAGATGCTTGCTCCTTGGAAGGAAAGCTATGATAAACCTAGACAGCATATTAAAAAGTAGAGACATCATTTGCCAACAAAGGTCCATATAGTCAAAGCTATGGTTTTTCTAGTAGTCCTGTGCAGATGTGAAATTAAGCCAATAAAGAAGGCTGAGTGCTGAAAAATTTACACTTTCGAATTGTGGTGCTGGAGAATACTCTTGAGATTTCCCTGGACATCAAGGAAATCAAACCAGTTAGTTCTAAAGGAAATCAACCCTGAATATTCACTGGAAGAATTGACGCTGAAGTGGAAACTCCAATACATTGGTCACCTGATGTGAAGATCCGACTCATTGGAAAAGACTCTAATGTTGGGAATGATTGACAGCAGGAGAAGGGAGTGACAGAGGATGAGATGGTTGGATGGCATCACTGACTCAATGGACATGAGTTTGAGCAAACTCTGGGAGATAATGAAGGATAGGGAAGCCTAGCATGCTGCAGTTCATGGGGTCGCAAAGAGTTCGACATGACTTAGCAACTGAACAACAACAGAAACCAGTAAGAAAACTGCTGAACCAAAAATGCTCAAGACCAGAAGCCATCAAGGCTTATGTCAGCCCTGACAATGAAGCCATTATCCCAAACCTGTACTCCCCTATCCTATACTACACTTTCCTCCACTATAACAGTTCTCATACCCCAAACCCATCAACTTAAAAGCAAGCCAAATCACTTCGAGGATGATTCCAAAAATGATAGGCCAGAATACTGGAGTGGGTAGCCTTTCCCTTCTCCAAAACTGATAGAGGAGGTCACAAACTCTGGTGAATCAACACAAAGGACTCTAGAGAACTGGTTTATAGACACAACAGCTCATTTGCCTCCAGTGGCAAAGAACTCCAAGGCACCTACCCAAGACATCTGCACTTAAGCCTTTTTCTCTGGATTTATGTTTAGGTTTTGGGTTTCAGCGAACCATGATATAGCCAAAAAGAAATCATTATTTTAACTTTTTTGCTCCTTTCTCTCTTTCACCTATGAATAACAATCTCTTCCCTAGTACTCCTCTACCCATGAAATTCTATTCATACCTCAGGAAACTCTCAAATGCTACATATTAAAGAAAACTTCTCTAATTTCCCCAAGTTTTCTTCCCCATTTCATAAACATTGCATTTATTACTTAAAAAAAAAACAGAATATTCAAGACAACTAGATACTTACATGCAAAAGAATAAAACTGTATCACTTTCTTCCACTGTACACAAACGTTAATGCAAAATGGTTCATAGAATTAAATGTAAGAGCTAATGCCATGCAAATCTTAAAAGAAAACAGGAGTAAATCTTTGTGACTTTGGACTAGTCAGTGGTTTCTTAAATATGAAATTGAAGGAACAAGCTACAAAAGAAAACAAGTGGATTACTTGGACTTCAAAAGTAAAAACTTCTGTGGTGCAAGTGATACCATAAAGAAAGTAACAATCCATAGAATGGGAGGAACTATTTGTAAATTGTATACCTAACGAAGAATTTGTATCCAGTGTGAAGAACTCTTTCAACTAGACAACAAAAAAGACAATAAAATTAAAAACTGGGCACAGGATTTGAATAGAAAATTTCCCAAAGAAAATAGGCAAATTGCTAATAAGCATAAGAAAGGCTCTCAAATCATTATTAGGGAAACATAAATAAAAACCAAACTGTGAAACAGCTTAACACTCACTAGATATGTTATATAGCTTTAAACAAAATGATAGACAATAATAAAAATTAAAACATACTGCCATACAAAAACTTATAAATGAATGTTCACAGCAGCATTATTATACTAACCAAAAGTGAAAATAATCTAAATATCCACCAACATTTGAATGGATAAGTAAAATTCAGTGTGTGTGTGTGTGTGTATATATATATATGTGTGTGTGTGTATATATATATATATACATATATATATCAAAAGGAATAAATAAATGCTAAATGAAAAAAGAAATCCGTGCTAAAACATAGATGAGTCTTTACAACATTATGCTATTAATAAGTGAAATAAGCCAGTCAAAAATACACTATATATAAAGTATTATTCAACTTAGATGCAATGTCCAGAATAGGCAAATCTATAGAGATAAAAAGTAGATTGATGCTTGCCTAGTGCTAGGGGCTGGGGTACGTTCAGGTGGGAGGGGTCTGAGAGGGACTGTTAATGAATACAGGGCTCTCTTTGGGAGGATATTTGCAGAACGCTGAACATAATGAAGTCACTGAATTGTATACTTCAAGTATGTGATTTTTATAGTATGTGAATTATATCTTTATTAATTATGCAACACTTATTAATAAGTATATTAAATAGTAATTTTCATCACTTTCTCCATTGTACATCAGAGCTATATTAAAACAGTCCATCTGTAAGTTGAATAGTCTTAATTAAAAAACAGAATTTACTGATTTCTATAGTACCTCAGAAAAAGAAGGGATGGAGCTAGTCACAGGGAAAAATGGTTTTTGTCTGCCTTACAGTACATGGAGTTTGTTCATGTAAACATGGTGACAAGCAATTTAGGCTTAAATTCTTATAACTTTTTCTTCTTAAATTTAGATTTTGAAGTTACGTAGGCTTGTCTGCAAATCCCAAATTCATACTTTACAAACTGCATGATCCAGGAGATTTAAATTTATTTTTAATTTATAATCAATGAAATAAAATTTAAACTGCCTTCATCATTGGTTATTTCAATCATTTATGAGATAAAACAAGTACAATGTATAGCATAATATCTAATATGGAGTATATACTGAAAATATTGGTTTGTAATCCATAGAAAAGTTACCTAGGTTAGTGAAGGGAGATAAACCCTTATCTTAATGATTAGGAAATACAAGTCAATCAGATATTCCATTTCAGAAATGTGAACTAAGAGAAACATGGTATGCAGGTAGGGTGTAGATGGGAGGGCCAGTTAGTGCTTGGAACTAAATCTGAAAGTTTATTATATAGACTTACCAGAAAGACCAGGAGAGCAATGCTGAAGCAAGTCTTATAAAGGACTATTTTTTTAAGTCTATATTTTTCACTAGGTGATCTCAATCAGTCTGATTTAAAATATCATCTTCATATCAATAATTCCCAAATTTGTATTTAGTGCTCTGACTTCTTCGGTGAACTCTGAACTCATATATACAACATTCTTTTTGACATATTTGCTCAGCTGTCTACTAGGCATCACAAAACATAGTTGCAATAAAAGTCTTAATTCTTGTTCTCTACAGCTCTACTCTTCAGTCAGTCTTACCCATCTTAGTAACTGCAACCACAGTCTACAATCTACCAGGCAGTCAAGGCAATACTCTAACAGTGATCCTTTACTTATTTCCCCATCATATCTGACAAATAATTCAATTGCCATTAGCTTTACTTTGCAAACACATACAACACACATCATTTGTCTCCATCTATGTTACCAACAACTTTGTCCAAATAGTAATCAACTATTATTAGTACTGTTGCAACTGCTGTACAACTAGTCTCCCTGCTGCTTTTAATCCTGCCCCTTCATGATCCATTTAGCAATTATAATGGAGCAAACGTGAGCCTTTGAAGATAAAAGTAAGATAATTATTGATGGAGACTCACCAATATGACTATGAATGCTGAATTTTAGCAACAGAAATAACAAATGAGCACTTCGTGTTAATGTCACATTATCAACCATCTCACCCTCCAACAAATATATACAGTAAAAACACCAGGCAGAAGGTCAGTACATGAACATCTAAATCAAACAAATATCATTACCAATATTAAAGTATTGATCAATATTATTAATAGTACTTATTGAATGAGTATAACCACTGTGTTAACTGTGTTAAGACTTCACATGCAAAGCACCTTCAGTCCTCACAAAAATCTATAAGGTATATAATATTATCCACATTTTACAAATAAGGATGACTAAATCTTACAGAAGTTGGGTCACTTTAAAAGTGATCCACTTCCCAAGTCAGAGAATCAGCAAACAGCAGAACTGAAAATTTCTTAGAGGAAACATGATAGTAGATAATGAAGAAAGAGCCCAATATTCAAGGAGCATTTGAGTCACATTATTGGAAGACAACAGAATACAGACCCATAAATTCCCACTGCTGAGATTTCACACTCTCTTGAACCTGCTGCTACGAGGCATAGCTTTACTATTATCTCTATTTGTGATCTACTAGTTCAGTTTTTGGGGGAGATTCCAGTTAGATCATTATAGATCTCCCTAAGTTAAATAAAAATTAAGATAACTAAATTATTACTTTTTTCAGCCATCTTATTTTACTCAACTAATGAGAATTCTAATATAACTTGTACTTACTCCCAAGGATTGCACTATTTTCACAATTCCATTCAGTGCTCTATTGACAGTAATTGTAAGTGATTGAAATTTAATAGCTTCTATTATTCTTTGCAATTACAAGGTTCTCAAATCTCTAATATATTCCCAATTACAAATTATTTTCATTGTGAAATAGAAAAGTTTCATTAAAGGTAAGTAAAACATATTTCTGCATATATGAAATTTCCAGATATTTAGAGGCCCCATTTCAGATCTTAATTTGATTCACATTTTAAAAATTAAATTGAGAACCTCTATAAAATACAATAATGTCCTTAGTCATCCAACATTGTCAAAAACTACTTTTTCTCCTTTATTCCAAATATTCTCCAAATACTCTTCAACTTCATAAATTTCCCTTCAGTTTGGGTTCTAAATTTTGACCCACCAATGCCATCATACTGCTCTTACACAAATTCCTTTCAAAGACTTCTTGTTATTTTCCAAATCACTCTGAATATTATCCTTGTTCTCTTCAATATACAGAAGCTAAGTCCATAAATATTCTACTTCATTCAATTTTTATTTTTCTCATCACTGTGAATCAAATTTTCTATACCTTCTAGTCTGTCTACTGTACTAGGTTTGTGGTATTATCTGGACAACTCCCTTCCCCCTTAATTTTAATGCTTAATTTTCCTGACAAGTTGATTCATTCAGGTCTTTGTAAAATACATCTTCTAGTTTCCAGGAACCTTTCTTTATGGAATTCGAACCTCTGCAACCTGTTGTTTACTTCATATCTTCGTTTCATTCCATAGGCATGACACTCAAGAGAAGAATGAAAATACCAACAGAGTCCATTAGATTTCCTCCCAGAATCTTAAAAGTGTTTTCCAGCTTTGGGTAAGCTTTTGCATCCATCTGAATTATGCTGGGTTAGGAACAGTCCAGTTAGTTCAGTGGGTCATGCTGCTGCTGCTGCTGCTAAGTCGCTTCAGTCGTGTCCGACTCTGTGCGACCCCGTAGACAGGAGCCCAACAGACTCCCCTGTCCCTGGGATTCTCCAGGCAAGAACACTGGAGTGGGTTGCCATTTCCTTCTCCATTGTGTGAAAGCGAAAAGTGAAAGTGAAGTCGCTCAGTCGCATCCGACTTCTAGCGACCCCATGGACTGCAGCCTACCAGGCTCCTCCATCCATGGGATTTTCTAGGCAAGAGTACTGGAGTGGCTTGCCATTGCCTTCTCCGNTATATTAGAGATTTGAGAACCTTGTAATTGCAAAGAATAATAGAAGCTATTAAATTTCAATCACTTACAATTACTGTCAATAGAGCACTGAATGGAATTGTGAAAATAGTGCAATCCTTGGGAGTAAGTACAAGTTATAAGATGTGTATAAGAGACAGACGCTGAACATAATGAAGTCACTGAATTGTATACTTCAAGTATGTGATTTTTATAGTATGTGAATTATATCTTTATTAATTATGCAACACTTATTAATAAGTATATTAAATAGTAATTTTCATCACTTTCTCCATTGTACATCAGAGCTATATTAAAACAGTCCATCTGTAAGTTGAATAGTCTTAATTAAAAAACAGAATTTACTGATTTCTATAGTACCTCAGAAAAAGAAGGGATGGAGCTAGTCACAGGGAAAAATGGTTTTTGTCTGCCTTACAGTACATGGAGTTTGTTCATGTAAACATGGTGACAAGCAATTTAGGCTTAAATTCTTATAACTTTTTCTTCTTAAATTTAGATTTTGAAGTTACGTAGGCTTGTCTGCAAATCCCAAATTCATACTTTACAAACTGCATGATCCAGGAGATTTAAATTTATTTTTAATTTATAATCAATGAAATAAAATTTAAACTGCCTTCATCATTGGTTATTTCAATCATTTATGAGATAAAACAAGTACAATGTATAGCATAATATCTAATATGGAGTATATACTGAAAATATTGGTTTGTAATCCATAGAAAAGTTACCTAGGTTAGTGAAGGGAGATAAACCCTTATCTTAATGATTAGGAAATACAAGTCAATCAGGTATTCCATTTCAGAAATGTGAACTAAGAGAAACATGGTATGCAGGTAGGGTGTAGATGGGAGGGCCAGTTAGTGCTTGGAACTAAATCTGAAAGTTTATTATATAGACTTACCAGAAAGACCAGGAGAGCAATGCTGAAGCAAGTCTTATAAAGGACTATTTTTTTAAGTCTATATTTTTCACTAGGTGATCTCAATCAGTCTGATTTAAAATATCATCTTCATATCAATAATTCCCAAATTTGTATTTAGTGCTCTGACTTCTTCAGTGAACTCTGAACTCATATATACAACATTCTTTTTGACATATTTGCTCAGCTGTCTACTAGGCATCACAAAACATAGTTGCAATAAAAGTCTTAATTCTTGTTCTCTACAGCTCTACTCTTCAGTCAGTCTTACCCATCTTAGTAACTGCAACCACAGTCTACAATCTACCAGGCAGTCAAGGCAATACTCTAACAGTGATCCTTTACTTATTTCCCCATCATATCTGACAAATAATTCAATTGCCATTAGCTTTACTTTGCAAACACATACAACACACATCATTTGTCTCCATCTATGTTACCAACAACTTTGTCCAAATAGTAATCAACTATTATTAGTACTGTTGCAACTGCTGTACAACTAGTCTCCCTGCTGCTTTTAATCCTGCCCCTTCATGATCCATTTAGCAATTATAATGGAGCAAACGTGAGCCTTTGAAGATAAAAGTAAGATAATTATTGATGGAGACTCACCAATATGACTATGAATGCTGAATTTTAGCAACAGAAATAACAAATGAGCACTTCGTGTTAATGTCACATTATCAACCATCTCACCCTCCAACAAATATATACAGTAAAAACACCAGGCAGAAGGTCAGTACATGAACATCTAAATCAAACAAATATCATTACCAATATTAAAGTATTGATCAATATTATTAATAGTACTTATTGAATGAGTATAACCACTGTGTTAACTGTGTTAAGACTTCACATGCAAAGCACCTTCAGTCCTCACAAAAATCTATAAGGTATATAATATTATCCACATTTTACAAATAAGGATGACTAAATCTTACAGAAGTTGGGTCACTTTAAAAGTGATCCACTTCCCAAGTCAGAGAATCAGCAAACAGCAGAACTGAAAATTTCTTAGAGGAAACATGATAGTAGATAATGAAGAAAGAGCCCAATATTCAAGGAGCATTTGAGTCACATTATTGGAAGACAACAGAATACAGACCCATAAATTCCCACTGCTGAGATTTCACACTCTCTTGAACCTGCTGCTACGAGGCATAGCTTTACTATTATCTCTATTTGTGATCTACTAGTTCAGTTTTTGGGGGAGATTCCAGTTAGATCATTATAGATCTCCCTAAGTTAAATAAAAATTAAGATAACTAAATTATTACTTTTTTCAGCCATCTTATTTTACTCAACTAATGAGAATTCTAATATAACTTGTACTTACTCCCAAGGATTGCACTATTTTCACAATTCCATTCAGTGCTCTATTGACAGTAATTGTAAGTGATTGAAATTTAATAGCTTCTATTATTCTTTGCAATTACAAGGTTCTCAAATCTCTAATATATTCCCAATTACAAATTATTTTCATTGTGAAATAGAAAAGTTTCATTAAAGGTAAGTAAAATATATTTCTGCATATATGAAATTTCCAGATATTTAGAGGCCCCATTTCAGATCTTAATTTGATTCACATTTTAAAAATTAAATTGAGAACCTCTATAAAATACAATAATGTCCTTAGTCATCCAACATTGTCAAAAACTACTTTTTCTCCTTTATTCCAAATATTCTCCAAATACTCTTCAACTTCATAAATTTCCCTTCAGTTTGGGTTCTAAATTTTGACCCACCAATGCCATCATACTGCTCTTACACAAATTCCTTTCAAAGACTTCTTGTTATTTTCCAAATCACTCTGAATATTATCCTTGTTCTTTTCAATATACAGAAGCTAAGTCCATAAATATTCTACTTCATTCAATTTTTATTTTTCTCATCACTGTGAATCAAATTTTCTATACCTTCTAGTCTGTCTACTGTACTAGGTTTGTGGTATTATCTGGACAACTCCCTTCCCCCTTAATTTTAATGCTTAATTTTCCTGACAAGTTGATTCATTCAGGTCTTTGTAAAATACATCTTCTAGTTTCCAGGAACCTTTCTTTATGGAATTCGAACCTCTACAACCTGTTGTTTACTTCATATCTTCGTTTCATTTCATAGGCATGACACTCAAGAGAAGAATGAAAATACCAACAGAGTCCATTAGATTTCCTCCCAGAATCTTAAAAGTGTTTTCCAGCTTTGGGTAAGCTTTTGCATCCATCTGAATTATGCTGGGTTAGGAACAGTCCAGTTAGTTCAGTGGGTCATAGCTATCTAGATATCCTTAAACTTTCTGATTCACTCATCAGGATTAGTTACTATCACCTGTGTAACTCATTAGCAGTTTCTCATTAACCTTTCTGGACAGGGGAGAATGCAAAGGAAGAATATTTTTCTAATTACCAATCTATAAACCACTTCTCTGTGTGAATAGCTTACAAAGACACCTGTAAAGAGATTCATATGTACTGAATAATGTTCTAATTTTTTTTCATGTTATTTTTATGGCATAAAATGTTTTTCCATTTAGCAATCTTTTAACACTGACCTGTTGAAACATTTGCCCAGGAACACAGAGAGCATACTTATTACTGAATTTTCTGCTGACTATTGATTAATGCAATATAAAAAGGCAATTGTTTTAAATATTTTTATCCCTCACAGCTATCAGCAAAAGATTCTTCAGCTGACTTCTGCAAAGCATTCTTCATACCACACAAACCAGTTTATATTTGCTCTTACTTGTAATAATTTAAATCCATCCTATTTTTTTTAATTAAAATACATTCATCTAAAAAGTCATTAGGGTAATGGGTGAGAAGGTGGGAAATAACAGATGGATAATAAAATGAGTGGTTTTCATTATATATCTTTTTCAATCATTGAATTCTGTCTGTGAAGGTTAAAGTAAAGATCATTCAATAAAAAGCACCAACCTTGACCCTAATTTAAAAGTTTCTGTCTGCTTCTGTAGGTGCATCGTCATAATATATTTCACTTCATATACTCTTTCTGACATTAATCTTGAAATTTACCAAAAATGAGCTCAAAAAAGACTGGGAATACTGTGACCTACTCTAACGTTCACAGCAATAGTGGAAATTCTTCATATACCTAAAGTGTTTTACTGCTACCTCCTTGGAAAGTATGCATTACCGAATATCGTAAATGCTTTTTATATAGATATATAAATAAATATCAAATCTATTCACATGTATGATTAAATTCATTAAAATACATGAAGATCTGAATAAATGTAAGAGATATAGCACTCCCATGTATAAAAACACTCAGTATTGGAAACATACAGACTATACAACTTTTTTAGGGTATCTTGCTGCTGTTGCTAAGTTGCTTCAGTCATATCTGACTTTGTGCAACCCCATAGACGGCAGCTCACCAGGCTCCACCAACCCTGCGATTCTCTAGGCAAGAACACTGGAGTGGGTTTCCATTTCCTTCTCCAATGCATGAAGGTGAAAAGTTAAAGTGAAGTCGCTCAGTTGTGTCTGACTCTTCAATAACGTATCAAATCGAAAATGTATTCTGGTTGATACAGTATTTGTTCTTTTAGAAACATGTCTACAGAAATATAGCACATGAATGTTTACTAAGCAATTTTTCTAGTAGTGAAAAATTAGAGACACATGAAATATACTAAAGGAAATCAGTCCTGAATATCCACAGGAAGAACCGATGCTAAAGCTGAAGCTCCAATACTTTGGCCACCTGATGCGAAGAACTGACTCAATGGAAAAGACCCTGAGGCTGGGAAAGATTGAAGGCGAGAGGAGAAAGGGACAACAGATGATGAGATGGTTGGATGGCATCACCAACTCAATANATTAGAGACACATGAAATATACTAAAGGAAATCAGTCCTGAATATCCACAGGAAGAACCGATGCTAAAGCTTAAGCTCCAATACTTTGGCCACCTGATGCGAAGAACTGACTCATTGAAAAAGACCCTGAGGCTGGGAAAGATTGAAGGCGGGAGGAGAAAGGGACAACAGATGATGAGATGGTTGGATGGCATCACCAACTCAATGGACATGGGTTTGGGCAGACTCTGGGAGGTGGTGATGGACAGGGAGGCCTGGTCTGCTTCCGTCCATGGGGTCACAAAGAGTCGGACATGAATAAGTGACTGAACTGAACTGAAATATCTATAATAGGTCAGTGATAAATTAAAGCTGATCTATACTTTAGAATGTATTATACCTGTTAATGTAGTTCATTAATCATTCAAATTATTCAATAATTCATCTAACAAACATTTATTAAGAACCTGTTATGTGCCAGACAGTGTTCTATTTAGGTACAAATCAGTGAAAATGTAAGACAAATTTTCTGTTTTCATGGAATGTTTATTAGCTGACAGCTTGTTTTAAAGAAAATGTTTTAAAAGAAATAAAATAAAATATCAGTGGTAAAAAGTGCTATAGAGAAAAATAAAGTGAGATAAGGTAAGGGAGTTGTTGAGTGATTGAGGGACTTTTTGGTGAGATAAGCTAAGAGAGTTGTGAGTGATCGACGGACTTCTTTTATAGGAAATAATCAAATGATCTTTGAAACTTAACTGAGGGGGCAAGACAAGGATATGTCTGGGAGAAAAGCATTAAAAGAAGTATAAATATATCAAAGGGCATGAGGTGGGAGCAAGCACAACTTATCTGAGAAACAGCAAGGGGCCAGTGTGTCTGGAGTTCAGTGTGCAAGGGTGGGAGTGGTAAGAAATGAGTTCAAAAAGAAAAAGAAGCAAAGATCACTAAGACTCAAGCAGCCTATACTGAGGATTCTGGCTTTTACTCTTAAGACTTCAAATGACTGGAAGGCTTTGTGAGGAGTGATAATATCTGGCTTATATTTTAAGTGAGTCATTCTTGCCACTGTCTGGATAACAGGCTGCAAAAGGCAAGTGAGGAAGAATCATCAGTTAAGATGCTACTGAAACAGTCCAAGTAAGAGGAGATAAATCCTGGAATAGGATAGCTGCAGTAAGTGTAATGATTCTAGATACATTTTCAGGTTGATCTGATAGGACTTGCTAAATTGGATATGGCACATAAAAGAGGAAATGGAAAGCATGAGATTGATCAACATGCTGATATACAAGATTGTCCATGATATACTGTCAAATGTGATAAAAGAAATCTGCATAAAAATGTGTAGAATTGGATATTTCTATTGAAAAAAAGAATGCAAAGACAGATACAAAGTTTCAGTAGCAATTAACTCTAGAAAGGAAGCAGAGCTAGAAACTCACTTTTTACTTTATGGACTCTGGAATAATTCAAGTATTTTATTGCTAGTCTGTATTATTTCTGCAATTTTATAGCAATTTTAAAATTTCTTCCTCACTGGAAGAAAGAAGAGATGATAACATATATGCATGTTTAAAAATAAATGTAGAATATAGTTCTGATAATTTACTTGTAATTTCAAATAATATAAATAACAAATGAACTTCCAAATACAATTTATCAGTAAATAATGATTTAATACTTAGAAATGTAAAGCTTTATTTTTCAATAATATAAATAGTACATTTAATTTCCAAACACTTTTTTTCATATAAAAATAAATATTTGATTGGCATATAAGAAAGCATAGTAGACCTAAGTTACATGGTATGGAGGAATAATATAGGCTACAGAAAAATCCAGAAAATCATGAATTNGAGACAGATGTAGAATATAGTTCTGATAATTGACTTGTAATTTCAAATAATATAAATAACAAATGAACTTCCAAATACAATTTATCAGTAAATAATGATTTAATACTTAGAAATGTAAAGCTTTATTTTTCAATAATATAAATAGTACATTTAATTTCCAAACACTTTTTTTCATATAAAAATAAATATTTGATTGGCATATAAGAAAGCATAGTAGACCTAAGTTACATGGTATGGAGGAATAATATAGGCTACAGAAAAATCCAGAAAATCCTGAATTGAAATATTGACCCTGAGCCTGAGCAATAGTAAGTTTAGAAAACATATCTATTATGTGACAGTCACCATGATCACTGGCACTTATCAGACCATTAAACTGACAGCTCAGATGACAGCTAGCTCATCCTCTTGCCTGGATAGGTGTTTTGGAGGATGCTAAATGACAGAGGATGAGATGGCTGGATGGCATCACTGACTCGATGGACGTGAGTCTGAGTGAACTCCGGGAGTTGGTGATGGACAGGGAGGCCTGGCGTGCTGCGATTCATGGGGTTGCAAAGAGTCGGACACGACTGAGCAACTGAACTGAACTGAACTGAACTGAAATGATGATCATTTAGTCCCAGTGCAGAGTGAAGCAATAAGACAAGTACCCAGCTTCAGTGATAAGAAGCATGCTGCCCAAGAGCCCTGGCTGTCAGAATTAGACCTACCCACCTTCCCTGCCCTGAGATCAAACCAAGTAAACCACGGCTTCCTAGGTTGCTGAGAAACAAAAGTAAGTAACTCTTCTCTCTAATTCCTATCTTTCCTCCTGCTAGAAACTATGCTGCATTTACAACTATCCAAGGTCACAGACATCCCTTCTTTCTCTGAATTGTTCTAAATTGATGGACTATAATGCCAAGTTTGCATTTATAATGCACTGAGTACATTAATTCCTGTCCAGTAAATAACATGTGAGATATAACCTGGAAAATTCAATCAAAAGATGTGATTTTTACCCCACTGCTTCAAAATGTTGATTTGAGTAAGTTTAAATTAGTTACTTAAACTTATCTCATCCTCAAGTTCTATATCTATAAAATAAAGAACATAAAACAAAGAACATCAGAGCTAGATATGAGGATGTTATAGCTCCATAAATGAAGTTTTTCATAAACTATAAACTATAATGTAAACAATTATGATAGTTATGATGAGGTATAAAATGTATACTCCCTTATATCATAATACTCAATTGCCATTATCCTATTAATTATGTCAACAAAGAATTATGTGCCTCTTTACTAGGAGAATTAGAAATCAATACTTGAGTAGTTAGCTTCCAAGGTGGTGCAGCAGTAAAGAATCTGTCTGCCAATGTAGGAGTCACAGGTTCAAGCATTGGGTCAGGGCGCTCACCTGGAGTAGGAAATGGCAGCCCCCTCCACTATTTTGCCTGGAAAATTCCATAGACAGAGGAGCCTGGTGGGCTACAGTCCATGGAGTCACAAAGTCAGACACAATTGAGCATGCGTGCAGTTTAGTAAAAAGTATTTTATAAATCTTCAGTAAAACAAAATCAAGCTAAAGTGCTTATTTTGATTTATTTACATTACTAATATGAGATAAGGCATAGAAGATCAAAGAATTAAATGAAGCGAGAGGTTAAAAGATAGATCATTTTCATGGGCTGAGAGCACTAATATAGATCACACTAACCAAGGCAATCTATAGATTCAATGCAATCTCTATCAAAATACCAAAGGCACTTTTCATAAAACTAGAAGAAATAATTTTAAAATGTGTATATATATATACCCTAAAGATCCTGAATAGCTAAAGCCATCTTGAGAAAGAAGAACTAAACTGGAGGAATCACGCTCTCTGACTTCAGACTGTACTACAAAACTACAGTAATCAAAAGAGTATGGTAATTGTACAAAAACAGACACATAAATAGAGAGCCCAGAAATAAACCCGCATACTTATGATAAGTTAATCAACAACAAAGCTGGCAAGAACATACAATGGAGAAAAGACATTCTCCTCAATAACCTGTTCAGGAAAAATTGGATAGCTACATGTAAAAGAATGAAATTAGAACATTCTCCAGTATCATATACAAAAATAAACTCAAGATGTATTGAAACCAAAACCCCCTACAGAAAAACATTGACATAAAAAATAGCAAAATGTTTTTGGATCTATCTCCTAAAGCAAAGAAGTAAAACCAAAAATAAATAAAGGGGAACAATTAAGTTGCAATGGTGTGGGAGGTAGGAGGGTGGCTCACAAGGTAGGGGGTATACGTATACCTATGGATAATTAATGATGATAAATGGCAGAAATCAACACAATATCGTTAAGCAATTATCCTCCAACTGAAAATATATAAATTGAAATAAAAACAAAAGTTTAAAAAGGCTTTGCATAGCAAAGCAAACCATCAGCAAATGAACAACAACAAAAAAAACCCCAATCTACAAAATGGGAGAAAATGTTCGTAAACGATATAACTGATAAGAGGTTCAGATCAGTTCAGTTCAGTTCAGTCATGTCTGACTCTTTGTGACACCATGGACTGCAGCATGCCAGGCTTCTCTGTCCATCACCAACTCTCGGAGCATACTCAATTCATGTCCATTGAGTCGGTGATGCCATCCAACCATCTGATCCTCTGTTGTCCACTTTTTCTCCTGCCTTCAATCTTTCCCAGCAACAGGGTCTTTACAAATGAGTCAGTTCTTCGCATCAGGTGGCCAAAGTATTAGAGTTTCAGCTTTAGCATCAGTCCTTCCAATTAATATTCAGGACTGATTTCATTGAGAATGGACTGGGTGGATCTCTTTGATGTCCAAGGGACTCTCAAGAGCCTTTTCCAACACCACAGTTCAAAAGCATCAATTCTTTGGCACTCAGCTTTCTTTATAGTCCAACTCTCACAACCATACATGACTACTGGAAAAACCATAGCTTTGACTAGATGGGCCTTTGTGGGCAAAGGAATGTCTTAGCTTTTCAATATGCTGTCTAGGTTGGCCATAACTTTTCTTTTTTTTGTCATTTGATTTTTTTTTTCTTTTTTCTTTTTTTTCAGATTTTATTTTACTTTACAATACAGTATTGGTTTTGCCATATATCAACATGAATCCACCATGGGTGTACATATGTTCCCCATCCTGAACCTCCCTCCCACCTCCCTCCCCATACCATCTATTTGGGTCATCCCAGTGCACCAGCCCCAAGCATCCTGTATCCTGCATTGAACCTAGACTGGTGATTCATTTCTTATATGATATTATACATATTTCAATGCCATTCTCC
>SJYS01008568.1:541841-563077 GCA_006410695.1 Philantomba maxwellii | reverse complement strand
GCTCTAAATCCTTTTAAAATTATACAGCAGTACAAATTAATAAAATATGTACTAGAACATAAAATAAACATTTACTAAATATCAATTTTAACATTAAAAGGAATATCTCCTACTTTAGAGAACATTTTAAAATACAAAATGTGTGAAAAAAAATCACCATATTCTCATGACCTTTAATCAGTCTTAATTAGTGGTTTTATTTCCTTTCATGTTATTACAGGGTACAATTTTATAAATAAAGATTAGAAATGTTTTGCTCTTCACTTAATATTATATAGGACAATATTCTAATGCTATTGAAGTTAATACCACACATAAGTTTTAATAACTGTATAATATGCAACTCTATCATCCTAGCATACAATCTTATTCTCAATTTCTCCTCAGGATTCAAGGTGTCTGCTGAAACTCTAAGACATTCTATCTGATTCTAGACAGCAAAAAGCTGACTTCTATTTGACAGAGCTCATTTTAAGTAACTTTCCTGGGAATTCCACAAAACACCTCCACTTACATCTTATCGGCTAGAATAGCATTTTGGTCACAACTAATGATCTTTCCACGGTGGCTCAGCTGTAAAGAGCCTGCCTACCAGTGCAGAAGACTTGGGTAAGAAGATCCCCTGGAGAAGGAAGTGGCAACCCGCTCCAGTATTATTGCGTGGGAAATCCCATGGAGAGAAGAGCCTAGAGGGCTACAGTCCATGAGGTCACAAGAGTAGGACACGACTTAAGGATTAAACAANAAAAATACAAAATGTGTGAAAAAAAATCACCATATTCTCATGACCTTTAATCAGTCTTAATTAGTGGTTTTATTTCCTTTCATGTTATTACAGGGTACAATTTTATAAATAAAGATTAGAAATGTTTTGCTCTTCACTTAATATTATATAGGACAACATTCTAATGCTATTGAAGTTAATACCACACATAAGTTTTAATAACTGTATAATATGCAACTCTATCATCCTAGCATACAATCTTATTCTCAATTTCTCCTCAGGATTCAAGGTGTCTGCTGAAACTCTAAGACATTCTATCTGATTCTAGACAGCAAAAAGCTGACTTCTATTTGACAGAGCTCATTTTAAGTAACTTTCCTGGGAATTCCACAAAACACCTCCACTTACATCTTATCGGCTAGAATAGCATTTTGGTCACAACTAATGATCTTTCCACGGTGGCTCAGCTGTAAAGAGCCTGCCTACCAGTGCAGAAGACTTGGGTAAGAAGATCCCCTGGAGAAGGAAGTGGCAACCCGCTCCAGTATTATTGCGTGGGAAATCCCATGGAGAGAAGAGCCTAGAGGGCTACAGTCCATGAGGTCACAAGAGTAGGACACGACTTAAGGATTAAACAACAACTGCAAAATACACGAGAAACTGAGGGTTTTTTAGTTGGATATAGTACTTCCTCAAAATTAAGGTTCTGTTCATGAGAGCTTAAAAAAAAAAAAAGGAGAATGAATATTGTCTCATGACTGGCAATTTAGTTTATTCACCTAAAGTCCATTTCCTCTTATCCCCAGAATCACTTATATTTTCCACCTCCCTAGCAGTTAGGTGTACTCATGTGAATGTGTTGTGAAAGTGAAAGTCACTCAGTGTGCCCTACTCTTTGTGACCCCATGGACTACATAGTCCATGGAATTCTCCAGGCCAGAACACTGAAGTGGGAAGCTTTTCCCTTCTCCAGGGATCTTCCCAAAACAGAGATCAAACCCAGGTCTCCTGCATTGCAGGCGGATTCTTTACCAGCTGAGCTATAAGGGTTTCCCAAGAATACTGGAGTGGGTAGCCTATCCCATCTCCAGTGGATCTTCCCAACCCAGGAATCGAACCAGGATCTCCTCCATTGCAGGTGGATTCTTTACCAACTGAGTTATGAGGGAAGCCCATTGTTGTATATATTGCTACCTAGTCAGGAAGGAGATGAAGACTAAGTTAAGCTAAGCATTACATTCATGAACACAGCATTTTTTTGGTTTTGTTTTCTTGTTAAAATAAAGTCAAGCCACTTTAAGAAGCTAATTTGCTTACTGTGGTACATTAGATAAAAAATACTAATTATATTGAATACAGAGTACAGAACCTATTTAACATTTAACACTGATCTATGTTTTTTGAAAGCTCAACTGGTTAGTATAAATTCTCTAAAGTTTTCAGTCCATCTATCAACCATTAAAAATCCATATGGTTCATTTTTTATTTTCATCTTAATAACAAGGTACAGTACCAATAACCATCTGGGGTTAATATTTCCCAGATGTGATTCAGATCATCAACTCTTCTAAACTGATCATTAATTCTTTGGAAGGGTATTATGTCTTGATTGGTGTTGCTTAAATAGCTTATAAGCTCTTTTATGGTCTTTTTATTTCATAGGTAAATATCTTTCCCACCCACCTTTCAATATCAATTTTAGTGAGAAAATGGATAATAAGAAGATGAATGGATTGTGTGAAATATGAAAATGAGAGTTGCTGCTGCTAAGTCGCTTCAGTCGTGTCCGACTCTGTGCGACTCTATAGATGGCAGCCCACCAGGCTCCCCCATCCCTGGGATTCTCTAGGCAATAATACTAGAGTGGGTTGCCATTTCCTTCTCCAATGCATGAAAGTGAAAAGTCAAAGTGAAGTCGCTCAGTCGTGTCCGACTCTTCGCGACCCCATGGACTGCAGCCTACCAGGCTCCTCCATCCATGGGATTTTCCAGGCAAGAGTACTGGAGTGGGGTGCCATTGCCTTCTCCAGAAAATGAGAGTAAAGGTATATAATGTTTTACTTGCACTCAAAACCAATCTTGAATAAGAGAGTCAAATTTTCACAATCATTTGGTCTTTTTGTCACATTTGATTATGCCCAAAGTCAATAACAAATTGTTCCAGCATCAGTGAGAGCTGCATAATAAGCCTTTAACCAATATGTATGTTAAAAAAATTTATCACTTGTACATCTGTTTAGCTATTCAACCAACTTTTACTGAACATTTGTCATATGGCATTCACTAACTCAAAGTGACACACCCAATCCATTCTTCCAACAGTTAAAAATCTAGTAAGAGACAGATATTTAAATATCATGAGATAAACACTGAGCCATAAGGGTATGGCTCTTAGTATGCACTGAGTCCCTGGTGTCTTCAGAAAAGTTTCTGAATTCAACCTTTGGCAGTATAAGAGTTCTCATAAAAGATAGAAAATCTGCTGTGTCTTAAAATATATATATGTATGTATGTATATATACATAAATATATATGTATGATATATATATATGTATGCATTTCATATATACATGAAAGCCAGAGAAGGTGTGAGTTGGCAAGAGTACTTTCCAGATAAATTCAACAGCATTGTCTTATATCCAGAAATAAGAGGAAACAAATTACATGAAAGAAACTACAAAAGTCTCACAAAAAGGTAGAAGGTAGAGTGGCTGAAAATAAAACAGAGGAAATTGTGGGCCACAGGTTAAATGATATAGGTAAGGGAAGCAGGGATTAGGCAGAATAGGGTCATGGTTAGGTCTTCACTTTAGGTGATAAGTTCTGGCAACAAGATGAAGGATGGATTGGAAAGGGGCAGAGAAGACCCAAAGTAAGTGGGCACTTTAAAATACAATCATGATAATTTGGGGAAGCCAAACTGATGCATTAGTGATAAAGACTGATTTGAAAGAGCTTTAGGAGGTAGAATCAATAGAATTTGGTAACTGGTCATGGAACTTCCCTTGGTAGCTGAGTTAGAGAATCTGCCTGCAGTACAGGGAGACCTGAGTTCAATCCCTGGGTCAGTAAGATCCCCTGGAGAAGAAAATGGCAACCAATTCCAGTATTCTTGCTGGGAAAATCCCATGGATAGAGGAGCCTGGTGGGCTACAGTCCATGGGGTCATAAGAGTCTGACACCACTTAGTGACTAAATCACCATGACTGGTCATAGGGCATACAGTTAGTCAATCACTTAAAATATAATTAAATTTATAAAAATACGTAGCCTACTATGTTTCATCTAGTTTCAGTTCAGTTCAGTTCAGTCACTCAGTCATTTCCGACTCTTTGCAACCCCATGAATCGCAGCACACCAGGCCTCCCTGTCCATCACCAACTCCCGAGTTCACTCAGATTCATGTCCATCGAGTCAGTGATGCCATCCAGCCATCTCATCCTCTGTCATCCCCTTCTCCTCCTGCCCCCAATCCCTCCCAGCATCAGGGTCTTTTCCAATGAGTCAACTCTTCACATGAGGTGGCCAGAGTACTGGAGTTTCAGCTTTAGCATCATTCCTTCCAAAGAAATCCCAGGGCTGATCTCCTTCAGAATGGACTGGTTGGATCTCCTTGCAGTCCAAGGGACTCTCAAGAGTCTTCTCCAACACCACAGTTCAAAAGNCAACCCCTCCCAGCATCAGGGTCTTTTCCAATGAGTCAACTCTTCACATGAGGTGGCCATAGTACTGGAGTTTCAGCTTTAGCATCATTCCTTCCAAAGAAATCCCAGGGCTGATCTCCTTCAGAATGGACTGGTTGGATCTCTTTGCAGTTCAAGGGACTCTCAAGAGTCTTCTCCAACACCACAGTTCAAGACTATCAAATCTTCGGCACTCAGCTTTCTTCACAGTCCAACTGTCACATCCACACATGACCACAGGAAAAACCATAGCCATTGACTAGATGGACCTTTATTGGCAAAGTAATGTCTCTGCTTTTGAATATGCTATCTAGGTTGGACATAACTTTTCTTCCACGGAGTAAGCGTCTTTTAATTTCATGGCTGCAGTCACCATCTGCAGTGATTTTGGAGCCGCCCAAAAAAAGTCTGACACTGTTTCCACACTGTTTTCCATCTATTTTTAAATAAAAAAGCAAACTTATTTCACTTGATGCTTTTAAAATTTTTTCTAAAAATTTATTTTTAATTGAAAGATAATTACTTTACAGAACTTTGTTTTCTGTCAAACATCCACATGAATCAGCCATAGATATACATATGTCCCCTCCCTCTTGAACCTCCCTCCCATCTCCCTCCCCATCCCACCCCTCTAGGTTGATACAGAGTCCCTGTTTGAGTTTCCTGAGCCATACAGCAAATTCCCGTTGGCTATCTATTTCACATATGGTAATGTAAGTTTCCATGTTACTTTTTCTATATGTCTCACACTCTCCTCCCCTCTCCCTGTGTCTGTAAGTCTGTTCTCTGTGTCTGTTTCTCCATTGCTGCCTTGCAAATAAATTCATCGGTACCATCTTTCTAGATTCCATACACATGCATTAATATATGATATTTATCTTTCTCTTTTTGAACAAACCACGTATGTCTTTTACCTTAATAACTTATAGTGCATGAAAATCATCATTTTTTATGTTACAGAAATGCACATTTTCAAAGTCATATTAATTAGAGAACTCATTTTCATGAAAAGCATTCTAATGCCCTTGAAAGGCAGTAGACTTAGAGGTTAAAGGCATAGAATCTACAGCTAGACTCTCAGATCTATTGATTCAGCTCTATCAATTTCTGCTTTACATATCAGGAGAGTTAAGTCTTAATCTCCTCATCTCTCAGTAAAGGTGGCATCACTTACCTGTAAATTCACATTAAGAAATAAATGAATTAAGGCATATATGAAATATTTAAAATAGTGCCTACCACACAGTAAGCAAAAAGTATTACCTAATATGTTATTACAGATAATATTTCAATGCTTATAGTTGAGGCAATTGTCCTTATAACAGTACCTTTAGAAATGTTAAAAACTAATAAAATGCTTATTGTTTGCAAATAAAGCCTAAAGTGGAGTCAAAAAGCCTTTTTACAAAATACTTCAGTTAATGGTTGGGACCACATACTCTGGGCAAACAAGCAATGCTTGTTTGAAATTGATAATACCTTGATCTTAATGAGGTGAATTGTTTAGAATAGATTACAGTCATAGTTTTTTGGTTTTTTTTTTGACATTGCTGCTTAACTAAGCCAAGATGTTTTAAGGGAAAATGAAAGAAACACACATCCTGTTTGCGTGTCTTGTTTCAGAAAAGAGAACACCATGTCCTCTCTAACACAGTATTTCCTAAACAGTAGAATGTGATTAATTACATCTTGACTTAGTTTTCTTTTGATGTGGTCAGGACAAATCTTTAATTTATATGTTTTAATAAAGAAATACAGGATCACACTCACCAAGGTGACACATTTTTTCATCCCTGTGCTGTTAAAGAAGCTATTGTATTATACCTTAAACAAAAAGAAAGTCAACAAATGGATTTTTATTCAGGGTATGATTTATGACAGAAATCCTACAAACAGTCTTTTTCATTGCCAAATAATTCCTTCTAAGTATCTTTTTTTTTTTTTTTTAGAAAAAAGAATTATNCGACTTCATTTTCACTTTCACACTACATATGAACTATGGAAGGAAGTTTGTGACATTGTACAGGGAACAGGAATCAAGACAATCCCCAAGAAAAAGAAAACCAAAAAAAGCAAAGGGGCTCTTTGAGAAGGCCTTACAATGAGTTGTGAAAACAAGAGAAGCCAAAAGCAAAGGAAAAAAGGAAAGATTTATTCAACTGAATGTAGACTTCCAAAGAATACCAAGGAGAGGTAAGAAAGTCTTCCTCAGTGATCAATGCAAAGAGATAGCAGAGAAAAAATAGAATGGAAAGACTAGCATCTCTCCAAAAAATTAGAGATACCAAGGAAATATTTCATACCAAGATGGGCTCAATAAAGAACAGAAATGGTATGGACCTAACAGAAGCAGAAAGCATTAAGAAGAGGTGGCAAAAATACACAGAATTGTATAAAAAAGATCTTCACGACCTAGATAATCACAATGGTGTTATCACTTAGCCTCACCTAGAGCCAGATATCCTGGAATGGGAAGTCAAGAGGGCCTTAGCAAACATTACTATGAAGAAATCCAGTGAAAGTGATTGAATTCCAGTTGAGATTTTCGAAAGCCTAAAAGATGATGCTGTGAAAGTGTTGCATTCAATATGTCAGCACATTTAGTAAACTCAGCGGTGGTCACAGGACTGGAAATAGCCAGCTTTCATTCCAATCCCAAACAAAGGTAATGCCAAAGAATGCTCAAATTAATGCATAATTGCACTCACCTCACATGCTAGTAAATAATGCTCAAAATTCTCCAAGCTAGGGTTCCACAATGTGTGAACTATGAACTTCCAGATGTTCAAGGTGGTCTTAGAAAAGGCAGACGAAACAGAGATCAAATTACCAACATCCGCTGTATCATCAAAAAAGCAAGCGAGTTCCAGAAAGATATCTATTTCTGCTTTATTGACTATGCCAAAGCCTTTGATTGTGTGGATCACAATAAACTATGGAAAATTATGAAAGTGATGGGAATACCAGACGACCTGACCTGAGTCTTGAGAAACTTGTATTCAGGTCAGGAAGCAACAGTTAGAACTGCACTTGGAACAACAGACTGGATCCAAATAGGAAAAGGAATATGTCAAGGCTGTATATTGTCACCCTGCTTATTTAACGTAAATGCAGAGTACATCATGAGAAACACTGGGCTGAAGGAAACACAAGCTGGAAACCAGACTGTTGGAAGAAATATCAATAACCTCAAATAGGAAGATGACACCAACCATATAAAGCAGAAATGGAAGAACAACTAAAGAGATTCTTGATTAACGTGATTAGGAGAGTGAAAAATTTAAAGTGCAGCATTTACAAAACTAAGATTATGGCGTCTAGTCCTATCAATTCATGGCAAAAAGAAAGGAAAACGTTGGAAATAGTCACTGGTATTATTATTTTTTTTGGTGGGGGTGGGGGTGTCTCCCAAATCATTGCAGATGGTGATTGAAGTCATGAAATTAAAAATGTTTACTCCTTGGAAGGAAAGTTTTGACTAACCTAGACAGCATATTAAAAGGCAGAAACATCATTTTGCCAATAAAGACATGTCTAGTCAAGGCTATGGTTTTTCCAGTAGTCATGTATGGATGTGTTATTTGGATTATAAAGAAAGCTGAGCACCAAGAATTGATGCTTTTGAACTGAGGTATTGGAGAAGACTCTTAAGAGTGCCTTGGACTGCAAGGAGGCCCAACCAATCCATCCTAAAGGAGATTAGTCCTGGGTGTTCATTGGAAGGACTGATATTGAAGCTGAAACTCAAATACTTTGGCCACCTGATGTGAGCAAGTGACTCAGTGGAAAAGATCCTGATGCTGTGAAAGACTGAGGGCAGGGAGAGAAAGGTAGACAGAGGATGAAATGGTTAGATAGCATCACCAACTCAATGGAAATGAGTTTGAGGAATCTCAAGGAATTCGTAATGGACAAGGAGGCCTGGCATGCTGTGGTTCATGGGGTTGCAAAGAGTTGGACACTACTGAGCTACTGAAGTTACATTACATATAACTTAAAGAAGCAGGGTGACAATATATAGCCTTGTCATAATCCCCCTATTTGGAAGCAGTCTGTTTTACATCCAGATCTAACTGTTGCTTCTTGAAGTGCATACTGATTCCTAGGAGGCAGGTCAGGTGATCAGGTAGTCCTGTCACTTTAAGAATTTTCCACTTTGTTTTGATCCACACAGACAAAACATTTGGTTTAAACAATGAAGAAGATAGATTCCCCACCAAACCCTGGAGCTATCTTGTTATTTTGATGATCATACACACGTTGGATATTTGATTTCTGGTTCCTATGCCTTTATTAAATTCAGCTTGAACATCTGGAATTTCATAGTTCATGTACTGTTGAAGCCTGGCTTGGAGAATTTTGAACATTACTTTGCTTCCGTTTGAGATGAGGGCAATTGTATGGCTGTGTGAACAGTCTTTGGCTTTGCCTTTCTATGGAATTGGAATGAACTTTTCTAGTTCTGTGTCCACTCTTCAGTTTTCTAAATTTGCTGGTATGTTGAGTGAAGCACTTCCATGGCTATGAATTAACTCAAGCAGATTTCCATCAATTTTACAAGCTTTTTTCATATGGATACTTCACAAGGACTCCTTGACTTCACTTTCTAAGATGTTTGGTTTTAGGTGAGTGATCAGAACATTGTGGGTATCTGGTCCATGAATTCTCTTTTTGTGCAGTTCTGTGTATTCTTGCCACCTCTTTTTAATATTTCTGCTTCCATTAGGTCCATGAAATTTCTTTTATTTTGACCAACTTTGCATAAAATATTCCCTTGATATCTCTATTTTCTGAAGAGATTTCAAGTCTTTCCCATTCTATTATTTTCCTCTATTTCTTTGCATTGATCACGAGGAAGCTTTTCTTATTTCTCCTTCCTATACTTTGGAAATCTGCCTTAAAATGGCTATATCTTTTCTTCTCTCCTTTGCTTTCAGCTTCTACTCTTTTCTTATCCATTTGTAAGGCATCCTTAGAAAACCATTTTGACTTTTTCGCATTTATTTTTCTTGAGGATGGTCTTGATCACTGCTTCTTGTACAATGTCACAAAACTCTGTCCATATTTGCTCAGGCACTCTGCATCCGTTCTAATCCCTCAAATCTATTTGTCAATTTCACTGTGTAAACTTAAGGGATTTGATTTAGGTCATACCTGAATAGTCTACCGGTTTTCTCTACTTTTTAAACTTAAGTCTGAGTTTTGTAATAAGGAATTAATGATCTAAGCCACAGTGAGCTCTCATATAGCTTCCCCATCTTTGGCTTTAAAGAAAAGAATCAATGTGTTATTAGTACTAAACATCTGGTGATTCCACGTGTAGAGTCTTCTCTTGTGTTGCTGGACCAGGGTGTGGGCTATAAGCTGTGTGTTCTCTTGGGAGAACTCTGTTAGCCTTTGACTGGATTCCTTTTGCACTCCAATACCAAATTTGTCTGTTACTGCAGGTATTTCTTGACTGTCTTCATTTGCATTCCATTCCTCTAAGGTGAAAAGGACGCCTTGTTTTTTGGATGTTAGTTCTAGATGGTCTTGTAAGTCTGTTCCACTTCAGCTACTTCAGCATAACTGGTCAGTACACAGAGTTAGATTACTGTGCTATTGAATAGCTTGTCTTGGAAACCAACAGAGATCCTCCTACTTGCTACACATCTTTTAATCTTTCACCTTAATTGTTTCATAACCTGTGGAAGGACACACATCCACACAGAAAACACACACACACACACACAAAATACCAGACAACAGACTCACACATGTAGACACAAACTACTGTTCAAGGCACAGGGAAAGAGGCAAACAGGGAACATAAGTGTTTCTGTAGCTGAAGAACCAGTGCTTCATATAAAACACAGAGATTTCTATGTTTTTATAGGAAAATCTCCATTCTGATCTCAAGTATGATATGGAGAAGTCCAACATCCTAGATAGAAATTAGCACCTAAGTGGTGATACAGCAAATACAGAACATTACACATTTTATGGAACAAATTCTTCGTTTTGATATATGTTTGAAAAATTCAAACACTTTCTACTTTATGAATAAACAGTGGTGTACAGATTTTCATTTGTGAAATAGAGAGAATTAAAATTTCATACTGGTTCTCCTTATCTTCAGAAAGCTAGTGCCAAAATTTTCATTTGTGAAATATACATATTTCCACATTAATGGTAGAGAACAACCACCCAGATTTTCATCCATGAGGTGGAGAGAATTTCACCCATAACCTAACAAAAACAGCTTCCATATTTTCATGAAGTGAAATAAAAAAATGAAATAGATCATGTAGTAAATCTAGCATCAGTATATTCACATGTAAAAATGTAGGGGGTTCTACATTTGAGGTTAGTTCAGTTCAGTCTCTGGATCGTGTCCAACTCTTTGCAACTCCATGGACTGTAGCTTGCCACGCTTCCCTGTCCATCACCACCTCCTGGTGCATACTCAAACTCATGTCCATCGAGTCGGTGATTCCATCCAACCATCTTATCCTCTGTCGTCCTCTTCTCCTCCTGCCATCAATGTTTCCAGAATCAAGGTCTCTTCAAATGAGTCAATTATTTGCATCCGGTGGCCAAATTATTAGAGTTTCACCTTCAGAATCAGTCCTTCCAATGAATATTCAGGATTGATTTCCTTTAGCCTCCTTAAGGCCAAGAGACACTTCAGAGTCTTCACCAACAGCACAGATTAAAAGCATCAATTCCGCACGCAGCTATCATTAAGAGTCCAATTCTCAAAGACATACATGACTGCTAGAAAAACCAAAGCTTTGACCATGTGAATCTTTGTTGGCAAAGCGATGTCTCTGCTTTTCAATATGCTGTCTAGTTTGGCCATATCTTTCTTCCAAGGAGTACATTTTAATTTCATGGTGTAGTCAACATCTGCAGTAATTTTGGAACCCCTAAAATAATGTTTTTTGGCTCTTCCCTTTGTTTTTCCATCCCTTTGCTAAACAGTGATTGGATCGGAAGTCATGATCTTAGTTCTCTGAGTGTTGAATTTTTAAGCCAGATATTTCACTCTTCTCTTTCATTTTTATCATGACGCTCTTTAGTTTTTCTTCACTTTCTGCCATAAGGCTGATGTCATCTATTTCTCTGAGTTTATTGATATTTCTCCCAATAGTATTAATTCAAGCTTGTGCTTCATCCAGACTGGCATTTCACATGTTGTTTACTGCATATAATTTAAATAAATAGGGTGACAATATACAGCCTTAGAATAACCCTTTCCTGATTTGAAAGCCATTGCCCCATAGCCTGTTACTTCTTGATTGGGATACAGATTTCTCAAGAGTCAGGTGGTCTGGTTTTCCCACCACTTTAAGTTTTTTGAACAATTTATTGTGATCGCCCCAGACAAAGTCTTCTGTATAAAGAATGAAGCAGAAGTATATTTCTCTTATTTATTTATTTATTATTTTTCATTCTTATTTTTGAGATCTCTTGCTTTTTTGATGACCCCACAAATGTTGACAATTTGATCTTTCATTACTCACCCTTTTATAAATCCACCTTGAATATGTGGAAGTTCATTGTTCAGGAATTGTTGAATCCTGGATTGGAGAATGTTGAGCATTACATTTATACTATTTGACATGGGAGCAAATGTGTGGTAGTGTGAACATTCTTTGATAATTCGTTTCTTTATGATTGGGCTGAAAACTGAGCTTTTCCAGTCCTGTGGCAACTGCTAAGTTTTTCAAATTTGCTGGCATATTGAGTGTAGCACTTGCATAGAATCACCTTTTAATATGCGAAATAGCTCTACTGGAATTCCATTTGCTCCACTGATTTTCTCCACAGTGATGCTTCATAAGGATGGCTTGACTTCACATTCCAAGATGTCTGGCTCTAGGTGAGTGATTACACCATCATTGCTATCTGGGTATTGAAGATCCTTTTTGTATAGTTCTTCTGTGTATTCCTGAAACCTATTCTTGATATATTCTGCTTCTGTTAAGTCCGTATGATTTATTTTCTTTATTTCGACTATCTTTTCATGGAATACTTCCTTGGTATCTCTAATTTTCTTGAAGAGAGCTCGTCTTTTTCATTCCGTTATTTTCCTCTTTTTCTTTGCATTGTTCACTGAGGTAGGCTCTCTTATCTGTCTTTCCTCTTCTTTGGAACTCTGCATTCACATGGATATATCTTTTGCTTTCTCCTTTACCTTAGCTACTCTTCTTTTCTCAGTAATTTGAAAAGTATCTTCAGACACCTATTTTGCCTTTTCGCTTTTTTTTTTTTCCTTGAGATCATCTTGGTCACTGCCTTTTGTACACTTTCACAAACTTCTGTCCATAGTTATTCAGGAACTCTTTCTATCAGATCAGTCCCTTGGATCTATTTATCAATTTCACTGTGTAATCATAAGGGATACGATAAAGTTGTACATGAATAGTCTAGTGGTTTTCCTACTTTTTTTTCAATTTAAGTCTGAAATTGGCAATAAAGGGGTCACGATCTGAGCCATAATAGATCCAAATCTTATTTTCATTGACTGTGTATAGTTTCTCCATGTTTGGCTACAAATAAAAGAATCAATTTGATTTCAGTGTTGAAAATCTGGTAATGTCCGTGTGTAGAGTCTTCTCTGGAGTTCCTGGAAGTGAGTGCTTTCTATGGGCCATGTGCTCTCTTGGAAAAACTCTATTTCTTCTGAGTGGCTTCATTTTCTCCTCCAAGGCCAAATTTTCCTGTTACTCCAGGTGTCTCTTGACTTCCTACTTTGCATTCCATTCCCCTATGATGAAAAGGATATCTTTTATGGGTGGAAGTTCTAGAAGATCTAGTAGGTGTTCATATAACTATACTACTTCAGCTTCTTCAGCATTACTATTAGTGGCACAGGCTTGGATGACTCTACTATTGACTGGTTGGTTTTGGAAACCAACAGAAATCATTCAGTCATTTTTGAGATTGCCTCCAAGTACTACATTTCAGCCTCTTTGTTGACTATTATGGCTACTCCATTTTTTCTAAGGGCTTCTTGCTCACAGTAGTAGACATAACAGTCATCTGAGTTAAATTCACTTATTCTAGTCCATTTTAATTCACTGATTCCTAAAATGTTGATGCTCACTCAGCATCACCTGTTTGACACCTTGCAATTCTCCTTAATTCATGGACATAATCTTCCAGGCTCCTATACAGCATTACTCTTTACAGGATTGTACTTAATTCCATCACCAGTCATATCTGCAAATGGGTGCTGTTTTTGTTCAGGCTCCATGCCTTCATTCATTTTGTAGTTTCTTCTCCACTGATCTCCAGTAGCATATTGGGCACCTGCCACCCTTGGGAGTTCCTCTTTCTGTATGCTAAAATTTACCATTACATGCTGCTCATGGGTTTCTCAAATCAGGAATACTGAAGAGGTTTTCCATTCCCTTCTCCAAGGACCACTTTTTGTCAGAACCTTCACTATGACCCGTCCATCTTGGGTGGCCCTACACGCATGACTCATAGTTTCATTGAGTTAGTCAAGGCTATGGACCATGTGATCAGTTTGATTAGCTTTTTGTGATTATGATTTTCATTCTGTCTTCCCTCTGATGGATAAGGATAAGAGGCTTGTGGAAGCTTCTTAATGGGAGAGACTAACTCAGGGGTAACCTGTTCTTGTTCTGATGGGCAGGGCCATGTTCAGCTCAGTTCAGTTTTGTAACTCTGTCATGTTCAAGTCTTTGCATCCCCATAAACTGCAGCATGCCAGGTCTCCCTGTCGGTCCCCAACTCACTGAGTTTACTCAACCTCATGTCCCTGATGCCATCCAACCTTCTCATCATCTGTTGTCCCTCCTTCTCCTGCATTGATCCTTTCCCATCATCAGGGTCCTTTCCAATGAGCCAGTTCTTCACGTCAGGTGGCCAAAGTATCGGAGATTCACCTTTAGCCCCAGTCTTTCAAATAGTATTCAGGACTAATGTCCTTTAGGATGAACTGGTTGGATTTCCCTTAGCCATCCAAGAGACTCTCAAGGGCCTTTTCCAACACCACAGCCCAAAAGCATTAATTTTCCTGCTCAGCTTTCTCTATAGTCCAACTCTCACTTCCATACAAGACTTCTGGATAAACAACAGCTTTAACTAGATGCATATTTGATGTAAAACTGCCTCACTCAAATTTTCATATCTGAAATATGTACAGTTCATATCTTATAAGAAAATGTGTAGCCTGTTTTTCACATTTGAAAGGAACAAAAATCCCACTCTTCCATCTACAAGATTCCTCAGTAGTTTTTCTTATGTCTAATATAGAGAATTCACTACTGCATATCAGAGATTTTGCTTGCAGATTTACATACGTGAGATATAGAGAACTCCCAATTTCAGTTAGAAACATTTACATCTAGATGACGAAATAAAAAATATAAGGAATGCCATGTTTGGGGCAACTTTTTTAGTATTTATTTTTAACTGAGGGATAATTATTTTACAGAATTTTGTTTGTTATTAAAACTTAACATTCGTTTGAGAAAATCATATTTCATGCAAGAAAATATGTAGCTTGGTGACCATAAAGCAAGGTGACCATAAAGGCTTAACATACTCCATTTCCTACTTGGAACCATTCTATTCTTCCATGCCTTATTCTAACTATTGATTTCCGACCTGCAGCCAGATTTCTCAAGAGACAGGTCAGGTGGTTTGATATTCCCATCTCTTTCAGAATTTTCCAGTTTATTGTGATCCACACAGTCAAAGTTTTTGGCATAATCAATAAGGCAGAAATAGATGTTTTCCTGGAACTCTCTTGCTTTTTCATAGATCCACTGGATGTTTACAATTTGATCTCTGGTTCCTCTGCCTTTGCCAAAACCAGCTTGAACATCTGGAAGTTCATGGTTTACATATTGTTGAAATCTGCCTTGGAGAATTTTGAGTATTACTTTACTAGTGGATGAGATAAAGGCAATTGTGTAGTCGTTTGAATATTCTTTGACAATACTTTCTTTGAGGTTGAATGAAAACCGACATTTTCCATTCCTGTGACTATTACTGAGTTTTCCTAATTCACTAGAGCAGCGAGCTGTGGCTCTGTGGCAGCCAGCAGTCAAGAGGAGATATTCCACATCCAAGTTAAGCAGCAGTGACTGTGCTTTGCTGTAGCAGCAGTGAAGAGATACTCCACGTTCAAAGTAAGAGAAATCCCAGTAAGATGGTAAATGCTGAGAGAGGGCATTAGAGGACAGAAACACTGAAACCACAATCACAGAAACATAACCAATTCATCACATAGACCCCTAACTCAGTGAAACTGTCATGCTCTGTAGTGTCACACAAGATGGACATCCATATTTATCCTCGGGGGCGGGGGTGGGGGAAGATGGGCGGAACTAGCTTTGCCTACACGGACCTTTGTCCACAAGTGATGTCTCTACTTCTCAGCACATTGTGTCTATATTTGTCACAGGTTTTCTTTCTCGGAGTGAGACTCTTTTATTTTCATGGCTGTAATCTCTGTCCCCAGTGATTTTGGAACCCAAGAACACTGCTGTCACTGTTTCCATGTTTAACCTTTGCATTTGCAAAACTGTGCATTTAGCCTTTGTTGTGCATCATTTTGTATCCCAAACCCAAACTTGCCTGTTACCCCACATGTCTCCTGACTTCCTGATTATACATCACAGTCAGCTATCATGATAGTATTATCATTTTGGATGTTAATTTTAGAAAATCTTGGAGGTTTTCCTAAAAATATTAAAGTTCCCTGGTAGCTTCAGTGGTAAAGATTTGAAATACAGAAATTTGCATTGTTCATCTACAAAAATCTACATCCAGAATTTCATCAAAATTAGGGAATTCCACAGTTGCCGTTGGAAGCACAATCATCCTGAATTTCAAATATGAATTATAGAGATTTCCAGCTTTCAAATAGAATTGCTACCTATATTTTCCTATGTTAAATTTAGAGAATCATATAGGAAAATATACACCAAGATACTTATATGTGAAATATAGAAAATCTATATTTCATTTAGGAATAGTGTCCTTGATTTTTATATTTGAAATATAGAAATTCCATATTTCAAGTAGGAAATTCAACCTCTGGATATTCAATGAAATACAAGAATTTCATATTACATGGAAAAATTTAATGCTGGAATCCAACTCCAGCAGCCAGGGATTCAACCTGAAGTGGTGAATGGTGTCGGCGAATGAGACAGCCTCTCAATTTTCTTTTGGACTGCCTGTCTATTTCAAGTTTAAGATTCTCTTTTATACTTTTACAAAAACACTAGGCCAGAGGTTCGACATTTTCAGTTCCCCCTCTCCCAGGTTTATTATCTCCATAAACCATTGTTGCTCTTCAAACAGAGTTTCTGCTTCAGTGATTCTCTCGGAATCAGCCTTATCATCTATTATCNATACTTTTACAAAAACACTAGGCCAGAGGTTCGACATTTTCAGTTCCCCCTCTCCCAGGTTTATTATCTCCATAAACCATTGTTGCTCTTCAAACAGAGTTTCTGCTTCAGTGATTCTCTCGGAATCAGCCTTATCATCTATTATCTACCTCTTCTAATGTGTCCTATAGTTAACTTGCGATTACATTGTAACCCATGCTACATTCCTCAGTTTACTACTTATCTTCCTATGTCCTGTTTGCCCCTAACATCCTGAGCTCACTATCTCTTAACAAGGCTTCTAGCTATAGTGTTTCTAAAAATTTCTAACTTCTATAAGCTATAGTAAAATATGCGAAGTTTACAACACTCCTTAAATCTTTAACTTCTATTTTAATTATTTCCAAAGCCCTGAATTCAGTAAACTCCTTTGCCATTAACATTTTCCTCACAAATAGGCTTCAGATATCAATTCCTCCCATGGCTTCAAGCTACAGCCTATGTGCTCCTCCTGAAACACTCTTTTGTCAAAGCCTTTGAACAAATGTCAATGATTAACTTTATGAATTATTTTCTAAGCACAGCTACAGAAGGTTTTGTGTCTTCTCATGCTCCTCTCAGGAGAAGGAAATGGCAACTCAGTCCAGTGTTCTTGCCGGAGATGGGGGAGCCTGGTGGGCTGCTGTCTATGTGGTCGCACAGAGTCAGACACGACTGAAGCAACTTAGCAGCAGCAGCAGCATGCTCCTCTCAAGAATGATAAGCATCTTAATATTCCTTTTCAGTCAACTCAGCCGAGGAAAGGAGAAGACAAGTCAGAATTACAAGGCCTAACTCCTTAATCCTGGGTCCGTGCCTGCAGAATGAGGAGAGGGGGCTGGGGGCTGTGCCTCCATTTTGTCAGTCATGCCTAACGTGACTCCTGACATCTCCCCCTTTTTTATTTTTTAGAGCATAGGTATGAAATTCAGTAGATAGAGCAGAAACACTTTGGCTGAGTAATGTGAAAAGGCATGGGACCGTTACACAAATCAGAACTAACAAGCATAAGCACATGGCCACATTAGTCATTATTGTAGAAAAGGATCCATGGGAAAGATACACCTCCAGATTTTCAAAGAGGGAATTAGAAAGCCATTGAAAGGAAAAGTCAGACTCCACCTACTTCATATTCTGAATATCCTGATGTAACTTAGAAATACCAATACTAAAATCTGAATGATTCCAGATGCCTAAATATAATTTCTATTGTGTTCCCAAGGGTGCATGGATTCATTCACTTGTAGAGGGGCAACACACATCCATTTAAATTCAGCATGACACCTTAAAGACAATTTAATATTTAAATTTGCAATTTATTGCCCCATAAGCAGAACTGCTTCTTCTAAAGCATTGACCTTATTTTCTATTGTCTTATCTATAATTTCCTGTGAAGTAACAGCTACAGAGACATTTTTGGACAGCTGATCAACATATGAAGCTGTATGCACTTCTTTTGAGAGGGCAACAGCAGAAACAGCATAACTGACACAATTATGGCAATCAAGGGAGTTGTTCCCACAAGCAGAACTGCAATGAATCTCTTCAGTTCAGTTCAGTCGCTCAGTCGTGCCCGACTCTTTGCGACCCCATGAAGTGCAGCACACCAGGCCTCCCTGTCCATCACCAACACCCGGAGTTCACTCAGGCTTGCGTCCATCGAATCAGTGATGCCATCCAGCCATCTCATCCTCTGTCATCCCCTTCTCCTCCTGCCCCCAATCTCTCGCAGCATCAGTTCAGTTCACTTGCTCAGTCGTGTCTGACTCTTTGCGACCCCATGAATCGCAGCACGCCAGGCCTCCCTGTCCATCACCAACTCCCGGAGTTCACTCAGACTCACGTCCATCGAGTCAGTGATGCCACCCAGCCATCTCATCCTCTGTCGTCCCCTTCTCCTCCTGCCCCCAATCCCTCCCAGCATCAGAGTCTTTTCCAATGAGTCAACTCTTCTCATGAGGTGGCCAAAGTACTGGAGTTTCAGCTTCAGCATCATTCCCTCCAAAGAAATCCCAGGGCTGATCTCCTTCAGAATGGACTGGTTGGATCTCCTTGCAGTCCAAGGGACTCTCAAGAGTCTTCTCCAACACCACAGTTCAAAAGCATCAGTTCTTTGGCACTCAGTTTTCTTCACAGTCCAACTCTCACATCCATACATGACCACTGGAAAAACCATAGATTTGACCAGACGAACCATTGTTGGCAAAGTAATGTCTCTGCTTTTTAATGTGTTGTCTAGGTTGGTCGTAACTTTTCTTCCAAGGAGCGAGCATCTTTTACTTTCATGGCTGAAATCACAATCTGCAAAGATTTTGGAGTCCCCTCAAATGAAGTCTGTCACTGTTTCTATTGTTTCCCCATCTATTTGCCATCAAATGATGGGACCAGATGCAATTTTCTTAGTTTTCTGAATGTTGTTTTAAGTCAGATTTTTCACTCTCTTCTTTCATCAAGAGGCTCTTTAGTTCTTCACTTTCTGCCATAAGGGTGGTGTCATCTGCATATATGAGGTTATTGATATTTCTCCAAGAAATCTTGATTCCAACTTGCGCGTCATCCANCGTTTTCTGAATGTTGAGTTTTAAGCCAACTTTTTCACTCTCCTCTTTCACTTTCATCAAGAGGCTCTTTAGTTCTTCACTTTCTGCCATAAGGGTGGTGTCATCTGCATATATGAGGTTATTGATATTTCTCCAAGAAATCTTGATTCCAACTTGCGCGTCATCCAGCAAAGCATTTCTCATGATGTACTCTGCATATAAGTTAAATAAGCAAGGTGACAATATGCAGCCTATTTGAAACCAGTCTGTTGCTCCATGTCCAGTTCTAACTGTTGCTTCTTGACCTGTAAGCAGATTTCTCAAGAGGCAAATCAGGTGGTCTGATATTCCCATATTTTTAAGAATTTTCTGTACTTTGTCATGATCCACACAGTCAAAGTCTTTGGCATAGTCAATAAAACAGAAGTAGATGTTTTTCTGGAACTCTCTTGATTTCTTGATGATACAACAGATGTTGGCAATTTGATCTCTGGTTCCTCTGCCTTTTCTAAATCCAGCTTGAACATCTGAAAGTTCACGGTTCATGTACTGTTGAAACCTGGCTTGGAGAACTTGGGGTATTACTTTGCTAGCGTATGAGANGTAGATGTTTTTCTGGAACTCTCTTGCTTTTTCGATGATCCAGCAGATGTTGGCAATTTGATCTCTGGTTCCTCTGCCTTTTCTAAATCCAGCTTGAACATCTGAAAGTTCACGGTTCATGTACTGTTGAAACCTGGCTTGGAGAACTTGGGGTATTACTTTGCTAGCGTATGAGATGAATGCAATTGTGGAGTAGTTTGAGCATTCTTTGGCATTGCCTTTCTTTGGGGTTAGAATGAAAAATGACCCTTTCCAGTCCTGTGGCCACTGCTGAGTTTTCCAAATTTGCTGTAATATTGAGTGCAGTGCTTTCACAGCATCATCTTTCAGGATTTGAAATAGCTCAACTGGAATTCCATNAGTAGTTTGAGCATTCTTTGGCATTGCCTTTCTTTGGGATTGGAATGAAAACTGACCTTTTCCAGTCCTGTGGCCACTGCTGAGTTTTCCAAATTTGCTGTAATATTGAGTGCAGCACTTTCACAGCATCATCTTTCAGGATTTGAAATAGCTCAACTGGAATTCCATCACCTCCACTAGTTTTGTTCGCAATGATGCTTCTGAAGAACCACTTGACTTCACATTCCAGGATGTCTGCCTCTAGGTGAGTGATCACACCATCGTGATTATCTGGGTCACAAAGATCTTTTTGTATAGTTTGGTGTTTTGTTGCCATCTCTTCTTAATACCTTCTACTCTGTAAGGTCCATACCGTTTTGTCCTTGATTGTGCCCATCTTTGCATGAAATGTTCCCTTGGTTTCTCTAATCTTCTTGAAGAGATCTCTAGTCTTTCCCATTCTGTTGTTGTCCTCTATTTCTTTGCATTGATCACTGAGCAGGGCTTTCTTATACCTCCTTGCTATTCTTCAGAAATCTGCATTCAAATGGTAAATCTTTCCTTTTTCTCCTTTGCATTTTGCTTCTCTTCTTTTCACAGCTATTTTTAAGGCCTCTTCAGACAACTATTTTGCCTTTTTGCATTTCTTTTTCTTGGGGATGGTCTTGATCCCTGCCTCCTGTACAATGTCATGAACCTCTGTCCATAGTTCTTCAGGCAGTCTATCAGATCCAGTCCCTTGAATCTACTTCTCACTTCCACTGTATAATCGTAAGGGATTTGATTTACGTCATACTTGAATCGTCTAGTGGTTTTCCCTACTTTCTTCAATTTCAGTCTGAATTTGGCAATAAGCAGCTCAAGATCTGAGCCACAGGCAACTCTTGGTCTTGTTTTTGCTGACTGTATAGAGCTTCTCCATCTTTGGCTGCAAAGAATATAATCAATC
>SJYS01008568.1:515225-525343 GCA_006410695.1 Philantomba maxwellii | reverse complement strand
CTTTGTAAAATGGTGCTAATAATACTTACTTCACATAGATATTATTTGGATTAAATGAAAAATATATAAATGCTTAAGTACAGTTCTTAGTGCAGACTCATGACAATAATTTGAATGTTTTGGGGGAGGATTTTATCAGGTCTCCTGTGAAGTCAAGATATGTGGAGTTAAATTTTGACAAGCTCTTGGGTGTGTCATGGTCTACTATTCAAACTGCATCATGAGAAACTCCGAAGTCCTGCTTGATTAACAGAATAACAGTAGTAATTTCATGCAATCAAAGGCATATAAGTTTGATTATTTTTAGATTAAATGGAGTTAAAAATAAAACCATCTACTACCAGTAGTGATTGAAGTGATGAGAAAGTGAAAAATTCAGAAAGTTCTTTGTATAAAACGAGTTGGCAGAGAAAATTAAGCATAATCATAATTTGTGAAACTCTATAAACAAAGGTTTCAGCCACTTCTAACTATACAATATTGATAATAGTTGAAAATTTAAATTAATCCCTTTGAAATATGCCAGATCATTTGGCTCTTCTTAACAAGGCCTGCCCTGAGGAGAAAGTACTTTACCAGGGCCCTAACTGCCTGCTGGGATCTGGCGTTTTCAGAGTCTAACCTACTCGGGGAAAGGAAAATATCCAGCTCCAACCAGTTCCAGACTTCTGTGTAGGGGAGGGAGAAACCCAACTTCAGCTCCCTCTAGCCATCCTGTCCACTTAATGAGGGAAAAGAAAATTGAGAAGCCTTGGTAAACTTCATAGTCCAGAGGTACAGGCTCACCAAAAGACTTAGACTTAATTATAGGACTATACTTTCCTTTTCCCCACACACTACCACTACTCTACTAAAGGCCTAGTTACTTTAATTCCCTTTACCCAGATATCATGTCCACCTTTTAATTAAAATTTAAAAGATGTACTGACAGAAAAAAATCACTGTTTAAAGAGAAGAAACATCAGAACCAGAGTCAGGCATGGCACGAATGTTCGAATTATCAGACCAGGAATTATTAAAATCTATGGTTAAATATGCTAAGGGCTTTAATGGTAACTTGGACAACAGGAAAGAAAAGAAGGATAATGTAATAAGCAAAGAGATGGAAATCCTAAGAACAAATCAAACAGTAATGGTAGCGATCAAGAACAATATAATGGAAAATGAAGAATGCCTCTAAGTGGCTCATTAGCAGACTGGGAATAACTGAGGCAAGAATCTCTGAGTGCCAGGCTAGGACAATGGAAACTTTTGAAACTGAAAAGTAATTTCTTTCAAATGTGAAACAATATGATTGAAATTGGTCTGACAGACATTTAGAAAAGTACCATATACATTGTTAAGTTTCTCAGAGAAAAAAACTATTTAGCTATCAGTTTTGAGAAGAGTAATTGACATCCATTTTTAACACTAAATTATCACTAAAGCTTATATTCTCAGAATTCAAACACATACATGTAGTTTTGGAAAATTTAAATGTAATATAAAATGTACAAAAAATGCAGCACTAAAATCAGGTACTATAATAAATTGTTTTTTCCTATATTAAATGCATAAATTAACTATTAGGTATTCTATTCTCTATTGTCAACACATTATACTACCCACTCCAGTATTCTGGCCTGGAGAATTCCATGGGCTGTATAGTCCATGGGGTGGCAAAAAGTCAGACAAGACTGAGTAGCTTTCATTCACTATCCACCACATCTCTTTCCTTCAGCCACACAAAATATTCTTAACATTCCTAAAACCTAATGCACACATTTAAGATTAGTGTGCCTCTCTTCAAGTCATTCTCTTTTCCTAAAAGGTGCTTCTACCCTCTCTTCCAGCCCACCTATGATTCCTTCAATGTATAAGAAAGAGCTGATATGTTACTGATATGTTACTTCCTACAACCAATTTTTCTTGATCAGAATTCCTTCCTTTCTTTATTGTTCTTTCACAAAACAATACTGAGAATTACCTGAAGATACTCTCATTGGCATTAAGACTGTGAAGACATTTATTTCTAAACTTCAAAAGAGTACCTGACACCAAGAATGTAAAATAGCAACTTGTTAAATGGAATTCAGGACATGACTTTTTTAAAAGTATATTTCAATATTGGCAAAAATGAGTTGACAAGTATTTCAGAATAAATATATTTTCTTTTCATTTTTGAAAGCCTAATGAATCATTTGCTTGAGATTACTCATCTATTTTTCATATTTGCTAACCAACGGTGCTGAAGTTTTATTCAAATAACCTGAAATGGTTTTCTTTATAGGCACAAAATGAATGCCTACTACTGTAACTACATCAGTCAGTACGTTACTACGGGTAAAATGGGCATTTTAAGTTAAAAAAAAAAAGAATAAAAAATAAAANTTTCATTTTTGAAAGCCTAATGAATCATTTGCTTGAGATTACTCATCTATTTTTCATATTTGCTAACCAACGGTGCTGAAGTTTTATTCAAATAACCTGAAATGGTTTTCTTTATAGGCACAAAATGAATGCCTACTACTGTAACTACATCAGTCAGTACGTTACTACGGGTAAAATGGGCATTTTAAGTTAAAAAAAAAAAGAATAAAAAATAAAACCAGTATGAGATAATTTACTAAGTCACATATTTTATATGATTTATAATGTAAATCATGCATTATATGATTTCAAAAATATTTCTTAATATGAAGAAAATCTTATCAATTTAAAAGTTATTCCTAGGAAATACTTTATTCAGAAAAACGCCAGATATGCTTTATGTCAAAAGATTGTCAAATACATCATCTAGTTGCCTTTACATATTTATAAAACCAACTTAAGTAGTATCTCTAAGAAAAGGCAACTTTAGTTAAAATGGCCATTCAAATTACCATGGCTCAAACTTTTTCCATCCTTTCTGCTTATCTCGTAACTTGTTTTAACCTATAAATAGCACCGAGTAAAGCTCTATTCGTGCAGAATGCCGAGCTGGATGACACACAAGCTGGAATCAAGATTGCCAGGAGAAATATCAGTAACCTCAGCTACACAGGTGACAACACCCTAATGGCAGAAAGTGAAGAACTAAAGAGCCTCTTGATGAAAGTGAAAGAGTGAAAAAGTTGGCTTAAAACTCAACATTGAGAAAACTAAGATCATGGCATCTGGTCCCATCACTTNGTTGTGTATTCTTTAAAATTTACTAATGTCATCTACCCATTTTATTATTTGCCTTGATTCACCTTTACTTTATCTAATTCATGAAGCTGCATCCATATCTCTTACAAAATATTTCCATGTGCTCCAATTTCCCAATGTCCTACTACTGACATTGTCTATATATGCATTATTATCTGGGTGATAATCTAAAAGTAATATAACCTATCCCATCAGTGATATCCCACGGTAACTGAGTATTCAGGTTACTTTTTAATGTCTGAATCCTTGTATTACTTTCCCTCTGTAGTCTATATGTATTGGTCATTGCCCTTTATCTTTACTTGGCATAATCTTAAATAAAAAGCACTGAGCTGTGAAATGACCACAGATACATATGAAGATTAAAATATGTTTGGCTTAGAAATTTTGCTGAATTACTTCCTTGCTCTGTGATCATGTAGAAGTTATTTAAAGTACCTCAGGTTCACATCTTTCAATAGAGAAAATTTATGCTTGATTTCTAGGACTCATGTGAGTAAAGTGCTTTGAACAAAGCCTAGCATGTGGTAAATGCTCAATGAATTTTTAACCATCTTTTCCTTTGCTACTTTATTCTATCATATTTATTTTCTACTGTAGTTTCCTTTCCTTCTTCTTTCTCTCTTTTCCTGCTCATTCTTGGTTGGTGCCCAAAATGCACATTTGAGTTTAGCAGTATGTTTATCAAGGGGATAAAAAAATCTGAATCAATTATGCAAATTGCACACATAAGTAACTGGTTTTTCATAGTTTCCAATCCTCCTCTGTTTGCAGGGCCATCATAAGTATACAGGCACTAGAGTCAGAAATAATGCAGCATGTATTGAAGTACATCACTCACTAACTGGCCTATACATTCTTGGTATCTTTTGTTCCTTATTTTCCTTAATACTGGGTTTCTCCCGCAGGGAAATGGAACTAAAACAAACTTCATAGGGCCACTGTGAAAAATAAAAGGATAAAATTCTCAGAGCAGCATCTGGCAAATAGAAAACTATGAAATAAACATAATTTTTCAGACAACTCTGCCCTCTCTTTATATAATAAACCAGACATAGAAAAATTCCCAATTCATAACACCTATGACAAAATCATTACAAGAATGATAGTAGTGAGTTTATTTGTAACTCTGTAAGTCCCTACGTCTCCTGGTTACCAGTTTGCATTAAGAAAGGCAGCCCTGTGATCAAGCCAAACACAATCATCAGAGCAGGGGCACAACTCCCACTGTTCCTTACATGATTCTTTGGCTATGATTACATAAAATCAGTGATAGCATGACAGCTCACAATGTTTGTCATTTTATTCAGAAAATGAAAAAGTGGGGCTTATAGGCTACTTAATCATTTGTAAGTCTTTATAAGTTACTTCATCTACTGAGAAAAAGATATATATATTGGAAAGATATTCTGGAAAAGAAGCTTTATTCACTTCAAAGTAACTGTGATTAATATAACTTACTAATTACATTCAATGAATACTGATGTATATTCATTTTAATGAAAATAAGATAATGAAGGTACAAGCATAATCTTAGTTTAAATGATACATTCTCAGAAATGGCTTGATAATAACTCTATTAAATTAAAACTTCAGAAACAATAAAATCACAGGCTCTAAACAAACAAATCTAAAGAAACAAAAAACCTGTTAAACAAAGAAAGATCAAACTCTTACGGGAATTTTTATTTGAAAATAAAAATGTAATGAATGACTGTTGAATAACTCCTGACATAAAGGTCAAACTCCAATAGCACTGTTCTAATGATTCTAGAAACAAAAACAATTTTGGGTCAACTTCTCCTTAAATTTACAGGTTTAAATTTGTAAATATAACAGAAAAAAGCAATGTAGAATAGTATCAGGGAGAATGTCATGAATGAGAAAAATACAATTTCTAAGAAAAGGAAGAAAAGCTAATTCAAGTATATCTACAAACAACTGACTGCCTCCATTATTGCAAACAGACAAAATCAAGGTAAAAAGCATCACAAATCACCCTTTTATTTTAGCTTGAAATAAAAAATGTAGAAATAAACTGAATGTGAAAATGAGGCAAAATATATCAAAACCTGTAAAAAGTCAAGTACAACCATAGCTAAAATGATGTCAATACCCACAAAACTGTACTTAGTAAATTATACATCCTTATAAGCCTTTCAAAAGCAAGTACACTCTGCTAACAAAAATCTAACCATAATGTATCTTTTTGAAAAGTTCAAAAGATACACACTACTTTAGAAGATTCATATTTCCTAATGAACACCAAATGGCATCTGTAAAATTGACTTATGGTATGATAATCTAAAGTTGTTTACATACAAATATTCAATGAGGTTACCAAATTTAACATATACACAAAAAACATTTATTTTTAAAGAAAATATTTATATGGGCACTATTCTAATACTATTATATATAAACAATATATTAAAGAACAATTACTAATTTAGAAGAAATCATTTTTATATATCATTCCACTGATTACCACTTATAATTTTATTTTAATCTTTTCCATAGGATTTAAGTTTTATGCTAAAATTCATACTTAAAACATTGAACAATTTTAACTATTATAATACACCCTAAAAACCCAGCAGAATAACAATTTTGAAAGATATTTAAACTTACCCCATTTAAAGGATATGTTTTCCATCCTAGCTCTCCCAGCACAGTTGTTGTATCAAGCAACACAACTGGAATCAAATAAACAACAAAAAAATTTCTTGCATGAACTTCTTAATTGATGTAAATAGAAACCAGTTATTTAAATCACTATCAACTACCTTTATTTACCTCAACTAATTCCTTGAATTAGCTTTAATAAGTTGCATGACTTATGTAAAATTATAAATATTAAAATTAAAATTATAAATACTAAAGCTTAATATATAATAATATTGAAAGTGAAAGTGAAAGTCACTCAGTTGTGTCTGACTCTTTGTGACCCCAGGGACTATACAGTCCATGGAATTCTCCAGGCCAGAATACTGGAGTGGGTAGCTGTTCCCTTCTCCAGGGGATCTTCCCAATCCAGGGATCAAACCCAGGTCTCCCACATTGCTGGTGGATTCTTTACCAGCTGAGCCACAAGGTAAATACAAAATGAATATGGTAGTTACATATTAATTTTAAAATAAGAAACATGTGTTTAACAACACTAAATGAAATAGAATAACAGAACTAACACAGTCATCTTTAGTAAAAATGATAAATGTTGGAAGAGGTAAGCAAGAATACAACCACCAGATGACCCAGAAGCAGGACCTTACCAATGGATGGGAGGCTCTTGAACTCCTCGCCTGTCCTTAGAATGTACACTCTGCCTATCATTCCCACAGCAGTAGCTGTTCTAAGGGCAGAGCCTTGAGAGAGTAAGGTGCTGCTGAAACTATCTGTATTGTGCATATGACTAAACCCTGTTGAGACCTCTAGGACTCTGGTGGTCAAGTGTAGAGGGGCAGCTGCACAAGACAAGTCTTGTACATATAAGACTACTTATTAAAACTGTCACCTACCAGTCTGGAGTGATCTGCTCCTTCCTTTGCTCTGTCCTTGCCCCATGTGAGTATGGGGCCACTTTGCAGACCAACAGTGAAATGACTACCTTTGCTTTCCCTCTCATTTATAAAAATAGTCTTTTTTTTTTTTTTTTTTACCATATTAAAGAAAGAAAAATTTTAAAGCAGGTCTGTATATTTTCTTTCTGTGTTGTCTTCTATATGATTGGCAACTCATTTTGAATAAACATATCTTTAAAGCATGGATTACATTTTTATTGTATGTGCTAGTATACTTACTGCTAAAGGAAGTAAAAGCCAAAACAAAAATCATATACCTTTTTCCCTGACCAAAAGTAACTCATAATCTGGTTGGGAAGACATAAAAACAAATAATCAGGACATATTCTCTTAAATTCTAAAATTGTAGACTATAAAATAGCTTAACAATTAAATTAGGCTAAGGATGAATGGATATGAGAGTTGGGCCTTAAAGAAGGTTGAGCACCCAAGAATTGATGCTTTCAAACTGTGGTGCTGGAGAAGACCCTTGAGAGTCGCTTGGACTGCAAGGAGATCAAACCAATCAATCCTAAAGGAAGTCAACTCTGAATATTCATTGAAAGGACTGGTGCTAAAGCTGAAGCTCCAATACTTTGGCCACTTGATGCAAAGAACTGATTCACCGGAAAAGATACTGATGCTGCGAAAGAGTGAAGGCGGGAGGAGAAAGGGACAACCGAGGATGAGATGGTTGGATGGCATCATCAATACAATAGATATGAGTTTGAGCAAACTCTGGGAGATAGTGAAGGACAGGGAAACCTGGAATGCTGCAATTCATGGGGTTTCAGAGTCAGACATGACTTAGCAACTGAATAACAACAACAAAAAGCCTGGTGTGGAGGTCTGAGATGATTTCATAAAGGAAATGCAATTTGGTCTGGGCTATGATGAAGGGGTCTTTAATCACATGTGCTGAGAAACAGATTTATTTTAGAATACCTTCTACAAACTCACTGAGCTATAACTAAATTAGTACTCAGTTGCTGGAGTGGGAAGTAAGAATGGAAAATATTTAGGGGAATTAAGAGGACAGAAATGAGTCTAGAAAGATAAATGGAGATCAACTGGGGAGTATTTTGGTAGTGTTTCCACCAAGTTAATGTGTTCAGTTCAGTCGCTCAGTTGTGTCTGACTCTTTGTGGCCCCATGGACTACAGCACGCCAGGCTTCTCTGTCCATCACCAACACCTGGAGCTTGCTTAAACTCATGTCCATTGAGTCAATAATACCATCCAACCATCTCATCCTCTGTTGTTCCCTTCTCCTCCTGCCTTCAGTCTTTCCCAGAAGCAGGGTCTTTTCCAATAAATCAGTTCTTCACATCAGTTGGCCAAAGTATTGGGAGTTTCAATTTCACATACGACCCATATTTTTAACTTCTATCACCAAATCCTCAGTAAGGTCATGGACCAAACAGTAAGAAACAGTGCTTTGGTATCTCAAGCTTTATTTTATCTAACTAAGAAAGTGGAGGGTTTTTAGTAGCTTAAAAAAGTGCCATTGGAAATGTGTTATTTGCCATTTGTTGTTTGGTGTTTATGGTAAGGATTCTGTGATTTTATTTTTTATTTGAATGACCTTATACTTTATTGATTTTTAGTTTGAAATCCTGCTTAAAGTTCTGGGATAAACCCTACATGCTCATTGACGATATTCTTCCAATATATTCACTAAGCATATATTTGTAAAACTGAGCTGCAATTATTTAATTAATTTTAATTATGCAAAATTCTCAAATACTTTAAAATGTGGAGAAAACAGTACAATGAACTCTCGTATTAATTACCCTGCCTCAATTGTTACAAACCTATAGCCAATCTTATTTCATCTATACTGGCATACCTACTCTTACTGCAAGATTTATTTGAAGCAAATTCTAGTAATCATCTAATTTCATCTGTAAAAATTTCAGTATGTATATCTAAGATAAAGATTCCTCTTAATATAACTATAATATATCAATTCATTACTATAAATAGAATGTATTAATATAATCACATATCCAGTCAGTGTTCAATATTCTTATGGTCCCAACTTATTTTAACAGAAAATCAAGATCTAAATAAATCCATACATTACAATGAGGTCTTGTTGATTTTATAGGCCCCCACTTTTTCCTTTTTTTAAATTAGGTTTACTGAGGTAAGATTTACTTACAATAAAATTCAGCCTATTTAAATGAGCATTTCTAGGAATTGTGACAAACTCCGATATCATATAACTACCACTACAATCAAGTTATAGAATATTTCCATCACCACCAAAATTTCCCATGGGATCCTTTATGGTAAATCCAGTCCCCTCAATAATCCCCAGAAACCATTAATCTGACTTCTGTCCCTTGATTTTCACTTTCCGAGAATGTTGAATTATTGAAATTATACATAGGATGAAATCATATGACGTCTTTTGAGCCTGCTTTCTTTTACTCAGCATAACACATTTGAGATTCATTTATGTCGCTGTGTGTATCAATATATACAGCTGAACACTCAGTCCCTTTTTATTGCTGAGAAGTATTATACAGAATGGAATTCCCTAGCTGATGAATGTACATGAATTTTCATGTACAGATTTTTATACAAACCAAAGTTTTCATTTCTCCATTTTAAATATTAATTACTGAATTATATACAAAATGTTTATTTTTAAAGAAACTGTCAAACTGGTTTCCAAAATGGCTGTGTAGTTTTACATTCCCTTTAGTAGAATGTATGATTTTCCAGTTGTTCTACATCTTTACCAGAACTTGGTACTGTTCAGTTTTCTTTCTTTTTTTTTTTTTAATGCATTCTAACAGATGTACAATAGTATCTCATTGCTGCTTTAACTAGCCAGTTATCTTTTTCACTACATGAAATAAAATTTACTAGAAAAAAATTTGACCCACAAAAGTAGTTTTGTCACATATTCTAGATTTTCCTTTTTGTGAGAAATCACTGAACACACTTTCCCATTCTCTGTATTTTCTTTAAATTGGTAGATATATAAAGTGGCTTGACCAGATCAAGGTTCCATTTATTTTTTATGTTTTGTAAAATTAGTTCATTGGTGGTGTTTTATAGTCCTTACACCAAATCAAGGAATATATCAGTGTTTACTAGGGGCATGTAAAAAGGACTCAAGAACCAACTGGCTTAAACTTCCACTGGCTAAAAATAGATAATTTGAACATACACAAGATTAATGACTATAAGGGACTGAAACACTTCAAATATGCTTAAATCTATGCATTCAAAATGATAAAATATACCTACTAATATATTTTGCAGTGCACTAGGAAGCTATTATTTTAAAAACTGTTAAAAAATCTGAAAAGCATAAAATACTTGTTTTTTATATATGAACTATTTATACATAAATAGTTAATGAAGGAACATTCAT
>SJYS01008568.1:388500-402737 GCA_006410695.1 Philantomba maxwellii | reverse complement strand
GGACTGTATCCTGCCAGGCTCCTCTGTCCCCAGGATTTTTCCAGGAAGGATACTGGAGTGGGTTTCCATTTCCTACTCCAGGGGATCTTCCCCACCCACGGATCCAACCCATGTCTCCTGGATCTCTTGCTGGCGGATTCTTTACCCCTAGGGTCACCTTGTTTATCCTCTATATTAAAAGTGAAAGTGTTAGTCGCTCAGTCATGGCCGACTCTTTGGGAGCCCATGGACTGTGGCCCGTCACACTCCTCTGTTCATGGATTCTCCAGGCAAGAATACTGGAGTGGGTAGCCCTGCTCCTCGCCAGTGATCTTCCTAATCCAGGGATCGAACTCATGCCTCCTGCGTTGCAAGCAGATTCTTTACTATTTGAGCCACGAAGGAATCCGCTATAGGCCAATACAATGGAAATATTTTTTTTAAAGAAAAGAAAGAAATTGGATCTGAAACATGGCCCTCCCAGAGACCCGGCCATCTTTCCCTTCCCCCGCTCCTTGTCTTGGCTTTTCTGTGCAAAAAGCTTCTCTCCACGTGGTAGCCAGCATTCCCCAAGGCACATCCCCCTGGCTTAGCAAAAACAGGACAGCTATGTTCTCTGGCATTTTGAAGGGTTCTCCTCGGCTGAGAATTAAAGCACTGGAGGTCCAGATGCCGCCTCCACGCCTGTAGCTGGTGCGCATTTATCAAAGAAGCAGGAGGCAAAGACTGCGTGGGGCTGAGCTTTGTACCCGCCCAGGTGCCGCTTGCGGACGCTGATACGCTGCCGCCGTGCGCCGTGCGCGCTTTGATGCAATGAGACATCGCGGGTTCTGGCGCGTCTGAGCGTCTGATGGCATTTGGGCCTCCGAGGAGCATCTAGGCTTCATCACCAACAACAGCAGCGAGATCCTCGAGGCGTATGGCTTGGACCTCCATCAGCGCCGGGGCTTCGACTGCTCTGCGGATCTGGCATTGGCGGCAAGGTCCCTGGCCAGGTCTGTTGCATCGCGCTCCACCTGCGCCAGTGCCAGGCAGGCGCGCGGGGCCGCAGGTGTACATGCTGGACGCCTGGGGCGTGGAGCCCAAGCCGATGCCGGGTGAACCGCCCTGGCGCCTGACTGGACAAGGCTTCCGAGCTCAAGGTGCGTGCGGTTGAGATGCGCTTTGGCCCTCAACTTCAGTCCCATGAAGCTCTCCAAGGCTGTAGCAGCGTGGCTACCTGCTCATGGGCACCAACGTGGATGACCGGCTCCCACTCGAGAACTGGACACTTCGTCGTGAGTACCGGCTGGGCCGTCTGGTTCGAGCCATGGGGATGCGGCGTCCCGCCAAGCTGACCTCGTAAGAAGCCCAGTCGCTCCATCTTTCACTGCCTGTCGCAGGAGTATCCTGTCCCCTCGGAGCGCACCTTCGTGGTAGGTGGTCGCCCGGACACAGACGTCCTCCTTGGTGTCACTGTGATCTGAAGCTCATCTTCACCCCCACCGGGGTCTCCACTCTAAGGGATGTGATTTTTTAAAAAAGATATGGGAAATGTGCAAAGAATAAGTTACTGTAGTTCTCCTTAACCTTTCCTGAAGCTTAATTGGTCTGCTTGCATGCATGCATACTCAGTCGTGTCTGACTCTTCGTGACCCCCATGGACTGTACCCCGCCAGGCTCCTCTGTCCATTGGATTTTCCAGGCAAGAATACTGAAGTGGGTTGACATTTTGTTCTCCAGGGGACCTTCGTGACCCAAGAATCGAACCTGCATCTCCGATTCTTTACCACCGAGCCACCTGGGAAGCCCTAATTGGTTTGTTTAGAGCATAGCATAACACTGGGATCTTCTGAAGAAGCCCAGAGTAATACAGATGCATGTCAGAGGAGAAAAGAAATCTCTTTCTGATCATTTGGAATTTCCCTTTTATACAGTCAGAAGGAATATCATCTAGGTTCTTCTTTAATAGATAGGAAAATGGAGTCACAGATAATTGAAGTGAATTGCACAAGACAAATCACCCACTTGGTAACTGGACAAAAGTCTCAAATCTCTTACACCCAAGTTTACTACTTTTTCTTGTGTTAGCCCACCTTCAACAGATTTGTTATCCAACTCATCACTGGCTTTGATGGTGGGAAGTTCAACCGATGGATGAAGATCAACCTTGATGGTCTACAAACCCTGTTGCAACCCTCTTCTCACCTTCAGATCAATAGGCTTATCTGCTCTTAGTTAGGGCTTAATGGTATAGCTGGGGCCAGTCAGTGGCAGACCTGGGACTCAAAGAATAAATACAAGCCTCCTTGTCTTGGTCATGTGGATTTTCTAGAGCCTGTGTCACAGCCCCTGATCAGAAGGAAAGGAAGAGAGAGATCAAAATTCAAATCCAGTCTTGGATTCTCCTTCCTCTTAAGATGTAGAAAGTCACTCGAGAACATTGCTTCTGCCCTAACAAAGGAAAAAAGCTGGGTAATCTCTAAAATCATAACTTTTTCCAGCCCAGGAGAGAGCTGTGATCACAAGGAAACTCAAACTGAATTCCAGGGTAGGAAGTGTTGTAAGGCCCTTCCAGAAGATGGGCACACAGGAACTGCTAATGGTTTTTTGCAGGGCATGAGAAGAGGTAACAGCCAGAAGCAATGGACATTTTAACATATTCTTAGAGGCCACATGTAGGCTGTTACTTGTTAGTTACTTGGGCATTGCAGCGTTTTGGACACTGAGGAGAGGAGATGCCATTCCAGAGTGGTCAGCCTTGTTGGATTATCTTTCTTAATGGGATACTGTAAAGTGAATGTATTGGTTATCTGTTGCTATGTAACAAACGATCCTTTGAAGCAGTTTAAAATATCAGACATTTATTATCTCAGAGTTACTATGGGTCAGGTATCCCAGCTGGGGACCTCTGACTTGTGGTCTCTTGGAAGGCTGTAGGGAAGGTTTTGGTCATTGGTCATCTCAAAGCTCGCCTGGGGAAGGGTTTGCATCCAAGCTCATGCACATGGCTGTTGGTAGGGCCAACAGTTAGCCTCACTAACTGCTGGCTAGAGGCACAAGTTCCTTGTCACATGGCCTCTCCACAGGGCAACTCTCAACATGGCTGCTCACCTCACTCAAAATGAGTGAGTAAATGAGAGAGCCAGAGGGGATGCCATGGGCCTTTTTATCATCTCAGAAATGATGTCCCATCATTTCTGATATATTAGTAGTGAGCCACTAGGGCCATTCAAACTCAAAGAAATTGCACAAGGATGTGAATACCAGGGGGCTTCTTCAATAGCGCAGTGGTAAAGAATGCTCTTGTAATGCAGGAGATGCAAGAGATGCGGGTTCGATCCCTGGGTTGGAAAGATCCCTTGGAGAAGGAAATGGCAACCCACTCCAGTATTCTTGGCTAGAGAATCCCATGGAGAGAGGGACCTGGCAGGCTACAGTCCATGGGTCACAAAAGAGTAGGACATGGCTCAGCGACTAAGCACGCACACAGGAACACAGGAGGTTTGGATCATTGGCATAGTGGCTGCCTGCCACAGAGTTGAACACTGTATTTGGGGACCCAAAGTTAACTATTATACCCTTGGGGTAGGAGGTGGTAAGTAGACGTGAAGGGTGTTACGTGTCAAGTTTTGCAAGTCCTGGAGCCTTGACAAGAAAGTTGGAGCTAGCAAGCATCAGGGATTTGAGACTCAGTGGGTTAGGGCAGAAGGGCACCAAGTCCTAAAAATGACTGAAGAAGGAAGGAAACAAACACATGTGCCCAATGTTTTTGTTGTGTCATTAAATTCTCAAACCCATGCAAAAGATATTATAATAGTCCCATTTTACAGATGAAGAATTAAGGCCTGGAGAGATTAACTCTTTCTCATGGTTACACAGATATTATGGTGATGTTTGCACAACCCTGTAAATATACTAAAGAATCACTGAATTGCGTACTTAAAATAGATACACACTAGGATATATATGGGGCTCGGACAGTAAAGAATCTGCCTCCAATGCAGGAGACCCAGGTTCGATCCCTGAGTCTGGAAGATTCCCTGGAGAAGGAAATGGCAACCCTCTCCAGAGTTCTTGTCTGGGAAATCCCATGGGCAGAGGAGCCTGGTGAGCTACCGTCCATGGAGTCACAAAGAACTGGGCATGACTTGGCGACTAAACAACAACAACAGCAAGGATATGTAAATTATATTTCAATAAGCTTTTTTTTTTTTCAAGACTACACAGGTAGTATGTGGTAGAGTGGGCAATTTCCGACCTAATTATTTTAGGCTCTGTATTAGTTTGCTGGAGCTGCTGTAACAAAATACTACCGCCTGCATGGCTTAAACAGTAGGTGTTAATTTTCTCATGCTTGTGGAGGTTAGAAGTCTGAGGTCAAGGTGTTGGCAGGATTGGCTTCTTCTGAGGCCTCTCTCCTTGGCTTATAGATGGCCACCTTTTCCTGCATCTGAAGACAGTCTCTCCTCTTTCTGTACACATCCTTGGTGTCTCTGTGTGTCAGAATCCCCTCTTCTTAGCAGGACACAGGTCCCATTGGATTAAGCCTCACCTTAATTGTCTCACTTTAATTTATTCACCTCTTTAGAGACTTTATCTTCAAATATGATTATAGCCTGAGCTACTGGGTATTATGACTTTACCATGTGAATCTGGGGAGACAATTCAGCCCATCACAGACTCCAAAGTTTATGTTCTTTTTCAGACAATAGAAATCCTTTTGAGACAATAGAAATCTACTGTTGTCTTTGTTAATAAAATCTACATGATAAACTGTATCCTGGCTTTATTAATATATATTTGTTTTGTTCAAGTCGAACAGTATTGGGACAATTCTAATTCCTACAGATAAGTATTTGCAAATGGTACACTTTAAATGAGCTCATGCTGCAGTCTCTAGATACTCTTGAAATAAATTGATTAAAAGCTCTAGAGAGGAAGAGTTGAATTGTAAAAAAAAAAAAAATGAAGTTGAATGACCACCAGTATTTAACATCTGTTAATATCATTTATCACAGAGATGTTAAGTAAAACAAGCATCCAAAATGTATAACAAATGCTGAGACTGTAATGTGCTGTTATCATGTCTTGTCTTCTCTTTACTGGTTACTCTGCAACTGACCACATGCTAGGAGAGTGCGTTCTCTGAGCAGACAGGCGTGAGCCTGGTCCAGCATGGCCTGAGCCAGCCAGTGCATGTGAAAGGAACACTTGTGCACGGTCTTACATGACGAGACACACAAGGGCCTACATTCTTAAAAAGTCCGGACATGCAAGTCAACTTACTGGTGTCCTGATGTGTTAACGTTTGACATGAAAGACCCTTGGTACTGCATTTTACTTCTGTTTTTAAGGTAGTAGTGATTTTTAAAGATGGGGCTTCCCTGGTGGCACAGTGATAAAGAACCCACCTGCCCATGTAGAGACTCGGGTTTGATTCCTGGGTTGGGAAGATCCCTTGGAGGAGGGCATGGCAACCCATTCCAGTATTCTTGCCTGGAGAATCCCATGGACTGAGGAGCCTGACAGGCTACAGTCCATGGGATCGCAAAAGAGTGGGAAACGACTTAGCAACTAAACAACAGCAACAAATTTTAAAGATACTTAAACATTGGTGAGGGCTTCCCCTGTGGCTCAGCTGATAAAGAATCCGCCCGCAATGTGGGAGACCTGGGTTCGATCCTTGGGTTGGGAAGATCCTCTGGAAAAGGGAAAGGCTACCCACTCCAGTATTCTAGCCTGGAGAATTCTATGGACTGTATAGGCCATGGGGTTGCAAAGAGTTGGACATGACTGAGTGACTTTCACTTTCAAACATTTGTGGGGACACAGTGCAACCTACCTTTCAGATATGCACTCTGAAACTACCTGAAGTATATCCTCAGGCTCTCATGCCTACAGGGGACCCATCCGTTTGGAAAGATAGACCCGTGGCCCCTGGGCTTGTATCAATTGCATCAGAACCTAAATCCGGAGATGGGGAGAGGGGAAAGCCAGGTATGTGCTTGAAACAAAAATTCCAGCATCATTTGAACTGAACTCTTTATTCTGGGTTAACTAACTTGTGGGTTTAAAGAGTGACGTGAGAGTCCCTATTATCTGTTCTCCAGATCAGCGACAAACTTAGCATTCCTCAGGAAGAATCGAATGTCACTTAAAATGGCCTTTTCCGTCTGCTTCCTCCCTCAATTAAGAAGCCTTTGTAGGACTGAAGCCAAATGAGTCCATAAAAGGGCTTATTTCCCATTTGGTACTCAGCTGAAGGCCGAGTCGCTCACTTTCTCCCTGGTTCTCATTTCTTCTCTCTCCACACTCCTCTTTCCCATCTTTTAAACCAATTAGGGGAACTGAAGATTTGGTGCAAGGGCCAAGTATTGAGTTTTTCCGTCAACGAGGAGAGGCCGGCCAAGATCCCTTTATCTGAAAGATAAACAGAGGCAGCTAATGAGGGGAGGTGGGAGGATTAGGAGTAGTAGAGGATCATTCTGGAAGCTTTGGTAATTCTTTAGAGGAGATAACGTGATGTAGGCTGAAGTTTCTGCGCTAAATCAGCTCAGTGAAGACACTTGAGATCATGCAGCGCTCATCCACTAGATGGCAACAGAGAGCCGTCTATGCCTATGTCCCGGCTCCTGGCTGAACTTCAGCTCCAAGCTGCTGAAGTTTAAAATTCCCTCTATTGCATGGAACAATACCAAGAATTTCGCTTACGAGATGGCTGATTGTTGGCTGTTTAGACCTTACCTTCTAACCTTTGCATTTATTCTATAACTTCAAGTTCAGCTGTATTTTCCAGAGGTCTCCTTCATTGCAGGCAGATTCTTTACTGTCTGAACCACCAGGGAAGCCCCATACGAAGCATAGATTTGTCTATATATTGTCACTCAGTTTTTTAGCCTCTGAGGGAAAGTGCCAAGCAACACTGTCTCCATTCTCTTTTACGTAAGAGGGTTTGCTACTCTTTGAAAATCTTTTTTGTTGTTCTTGTTGGTTTGATTCAATGAAGAATTAAATAGCCAGCCTTGCTGGGTATGAAATCGTCTGCCACCTACTCACAAACAACAATTTGACCTGATCCCCTGGCCTTGGGAAAGTCAGTGACTCCTGGCTTGGTCTGGCCAGCAAGGGGGGCTTTGCGAGGTTTTGTGGGAGGTGTGAGAAGAGAGTGAGTAATGTCCAGGGGCTCCCTGCTCCTGGGAGAGACCGTCTGGGTTGTAAAGGGTCAGCACTAAGGCCTGCAGTTATGTATGGAGGTGAGAGTTGGACCATAAAAAAGGCTGAGCATTGAAGAACTGATGCTTATGAACGGTGGTGTTGGAGAAGACTCTTGAGAGTCCCTTGGACAGCAAGGAGATCAAACCAGTCAATCCTNGTCAACAGCAGAAATAGAGAAGCCACCAATTTCACATAAAATTCTTTCTATTCTCTTATATCTTTTTCCTTCCCTGGTGGAACGAATCACTGCTAGAGTAGAAAGGCTTGACTGAAGAGAGAGCAGAGATCAATTATATCACTGAACATGAAAGTAGGTAGGTTAAAATAGGAGTAGAGTTGGAGGAGAGAAATGTGTTAAGAAACCATACTCCTGAGTTAGTGTTTAATTAGTATTTTAAGAGATACTCTATTCTAAATCAGGTCCATGATTATGAGGTTAAGTGGTTGTCCACTGCCTGAAACAGAAAACACACAGAATATGTCCAAATTTATATTCAAGGGTGGGGAAGACTTCTTTCCCCATCAAAAGAAAATGTTAAGGAACAGGAGGAAACCAAACTAGGCTTTCAAATAGATGACATTCTATGAGCTATATATTTAACACACTAATTGCATGCAGCTTACTTTGATCAGGTCTTTCATCTTCCAGATATACACACGTATTTCTATTCAGTTAATGGTCTGCTAATAGTACTTCTATGAAATTACTCACTTTTATTCTTTACTACGTGCAGGGACAGAAAACATGCATCCCCAGATGAACCTCAATCCCAAAGTAATACCCAGAGTCAGACTAGTAGAGAATATTGAATGTCAGCCTTGCCAATTAATTTCATTTCAAGTTGTTGTAACTTCAGTTTTCAGAAATAGTATTTCTGCTCTCATCTTGCTAATCTTCTGCTGAAATACTTGCCACACACACAGTCTCCTTCCAGATTAGGTAACTTGTTGTAGAACAATACTGACTTATTCCAGGTGATAACTGATTCACATGTATACATCATTTTATGTGTAACATAAAATGTGCAGAGTTGGTTTAAGAAACATGATATGGACCCTGATAAGTCCCTGATACTGTGACTGATTTTATATAACCTATACAGTGTTGTTCATAGTTACAGGTACACAGGTGTGATATTATTCTATTGAAGAACTTGAACAATATGCCTCAAGTGGTCACTTGATAGCAGCAGAAGCATTAGAATATTACATAGAGGAATTTAAAAGTTACTGCTTCTGGCACTTAACTTAACTACTTTGCAAAATGAAATTTCTTAACTGCTAAAATGAGTCATTTGGCATTTGTGGGAATGTTTTCAATTTTAGTAGAAAAGCACTCTATTAGTGTTATACCAATAAAATCAATATTAACTAAACAGTCCTATTAGTTCATAGTCACTGCAATACTAATTTGAACTTTAAGGGAAGATATATTTGTTGATAATTACAAAGAGGGGAAATATTAGCATAAATAATAATATCTGTAGGTGTATGAAATGGTGAGAGTGTTGAAAATACTTCTAAAGGAGAATTCTAATAGGGTTGTTTATCAAAAAACATATTCTTGTAGAAAAACTTGCTGTTCTTAGTAATGACTGTTAAGACCCTTGAACCCAAATAATGTGAACTGTAAGATACTGTGATTTACCTTCAACATTTAGAAGATAAACACATTAATTTGGACAGCAGATCTTCAAGATGACTAGTTAAAGGCAGTATTGATGTGACGGAAGGTATTATTGCTTGCTGGAAGCTGTGTAAAATATGATGGAGTTTTTCTTAAAATACCGAGGTAACAAAAGCTCTCTGGGATATACAACACAATTACACTTCATGTTACTTCCAGCTTTATATCAGAGAAGGCATTCAGATAAATTTAGCAGACTATGGTAAATAAAAACCTTATGTGCATAAAGGGATGTTTATCTATCTGATTTTAATATATGCATGTATGGAAGATATGCTTAATATCAATTTTTAATCACAGTTTTAGGTCCACTAATAATTATCTTAAAAATCTTGTTGGAATTGAAAATACCTAATCAATAGTGAAAATGTGAAATTAGGAAAAATATGATGACAATGAAAAAAGTTATGATTAATTGATTTCTGTTTCATTTCTGTTATATATAAAAAAAGTAACATTAAGGTTATTTAAATTGAAAGTCAACAGAATGTAACAATTTATTTTTAAGATGTAAAGGATAAATTCACATTTATTGGGTACTTTAGAATGAAATTTGTGGATGGGGGCATCTAAATAATTTACACACTTGAACAGATTTAAAATCATTTATTGATGAATATTTTGTTGTGATGTGTTTCCTCTGTAGAATTCCCATTTAGTCATGCTGCTGCTGCTGCTGCTAAGTCGCTTCAGTCGTGTCTGACTCTGTGCAACCCCATTGACAGCAGCCCACCAGGCTCCCCCGTCCCTGGGATCCTCCAGGCAAGAACACTGAAGTGGGTTGCCATTTCCTTCTCCACATTCAGTCATGAAATGAGTTTTAATCCATGTGAAAATACTGGTGGAAATTATTTTGATATATAATGTCCAAAGATAGCTGCTATCAATTCATTTCTCTTGAGTGAAATACACATATTTTCCTCACATCAAAAGGTGGAATTTATTTCCCTATTCTCTTGAATCTGGACTAACTGTAGTAACTTGTTTGAACCGCTAGAGTGCAGTGAAAGTGGTATCTTGGAACACCTGAGTGAGTGAAATCGCTCAGTCGTGTCCGACTCTTTGCGACCCCATGGACTGTAGCCTACCAGGCTCCTCTGTTCATGGGATTTTCCAGGCAATAGTCCTGGAGTGGATTGCCATTTCCTTCTCCAGGGGATCTTCCCAACCCAGGGATCGAACCCGGGCCTCCCGCATTGTAGACAGACGCTTTACCATCTGAGCCACGAGGGAAGTCCAAGGCTAGGTCATAAGTCTCACTTGTTGCCTGAGCAACTTGGAATGCTTAGGATTCTGAATCTTGGAAGGAGACCGACCATGCTCCCAGAAACCCGAGCCCCGTGGAGTGGCCATTGCAGGTGTATTAATTGGAAGTAAAGGATGCTTCAATTTGACTGTAAGCATTTAGTTGGAAGTAGACGATCCTGCTTTCCTCATTTACAAATCACAGGCACAAACAAACAAAAAAAAATACGTTTTTCAGCTTATAAACATTTTAGGAAGAAATTAAAATTATGTTAATTAATAAATTGTTTCTCTTCATGAATCAGGAACCCATTTCTGAGGTAGAAATTAGTCAGGTTGCTGGTGTGGAGGGCTGAACTGTAAGCATTCAGGCCTTAAAACTCCAATCTATTGTAGAAAACATAGCCAAAGAGTGATGATAGTCATTGTTTTCCAAGCATCTAGATGAATAGACCGGAGAAGGCAATGGCACCCCACTCCAGTACTCTTGCCTGGAAAATCCTATGGCTGGAGGAGCCTGGTGGGCTGCCGACTATGGGGTCGCACAGAATCAGATGCGACTGAAGCAACTTAGCAGCAGCAGCAGCAGATGAATAGACTCGTTCACCCTTACAACTTAAAATATGCTTACATCAATAATCCTGAAGAAAAATACATGTTCTTCTGCATTTTAAAGATTTTATTTGAATTGGGGGCTATTTTTATTTATATCAGAAAAATTGCCAACAGAATATTTTCACCTTATGGTGAGATTTCTGACAGTTGTATTTTAAAGATTTGTTTTAAATTTTGAGAAAACTAAATTTGTTACCTTTTTCCCCTTCCTTTCCTTGTTTTCTTCTCTTCCTTTCTTCCTCCATTTCTCATTGTCTGACTTGTCACCATTTATCTACATTTTATCTTTTAGAACAATAGCATAAAAGAGGACTAGGATTCGGGTGAATTGATTTCTAAACCAAATTTTTCAAGTAACTAGATATGTAAACTTGGTTAAATCACTTATAATCTGGAGGCCTAAATTAATCTCTTAGAAACTTTAGGGAACTAAAATAGATTATCATTCTAACCCTAACTGCTTTAAAATAACACAATTCAAAAATGTTTAAAACAAAGCAAATAAACATCAGATGTATATTTGGAAAAGAGAAAAAAATGTATCAGGTACTTAGTGTGAGTGACTTACTGGAATGAACTAAAATCAGAATGAAAAGGCAAATTGCTTTAGGCTATTAATTTCTTATAAAACAATAAAAGAGTATACAATTTCTCTCTGGAAGGAAATAAACTTCTCATCTTTGACTTCTAGGAGAAATAAACATGATTCTCCTGTATAAGTGCTATTGGATAACATAATCAGATCTGTATTAAGGGATCCATCTCTGTAATCCCATAGACCACAGATATACTGCATCTCATGCATAAACTAATTTGTGTAGTTGTATATTTTAATAATTTATGTGATCATTTATCTAATTAAGCTGAAATTTCTTAGGGACATCTGACCTTAACTTGTTCAATTTTTTATTCCCATCCCCTACACAGTATATGGGCATCCAACCAGTCCTAAATAAGTTTTTTTGTAGAGGAAAGAGGTACAGAATTTATCAAGTGCATATTTCTTGTATCATAACATGCTGTGCTTAGTTGTTCAGTCGTTTCTGACTCTGCAATCCCATGGACTGCAGCCTGCTAGGCTCCTCTGTACATGAGGATTCTCCAAGCAAGAATACTGGAGTTGGTTGTCATGCCCTCCTCCAGGGAATTTTAACAACCCAGGGCTTGAACCCAGGTCTCCCGGATTGCAGGTGAATTATTTACCGACTGAGCCACCAAGGAAGCCTGCGTCATCACATAAAATATACTAAAACCATATATTGAAATTGTAATTAAGCAAGGCATGTCTGTATAACTCTGGCAATACTTTCAGGTAAGCATCTTAGTGTTGACCTAACAATATATTTGAGATTCCCTTGTAGCTCAGTCAGTAAAGAATCTGCCTGCAGTGCAGTAAACTGGGGTTCGATTCCTGGGTGGGAAAGATCCTCTGTAGAAGCAAATGGCAACCCACTCCAGTATTCTTGCCTGGAGAATTCCAAGTACATAGGAGCCTGGAGAGCTACAGACCATGGGGGTCGCGAGAGTCAGACGTAAGTTAGCAACCAAACCACCACCAAACACTATGTTTATAAAGATCTTAGCACACTCCAAGTAAAAAAAAAAAATGCCCCTTAAAAAGCATTTTGCCAATAATGAATATTTCTTGGGAGTTTATAAGTACCAGTTTTGGTCGATCCAGTGTTGTAAGTTGAAACTAGTAATTAGAGTGCCAAATTTTACTGTATTCACTGTAAATATGATTCAAAACAAGATTCAGGTGGTAAAGGTAACATCTTACCATGTCAAATTAGGAGTCTGATATATTCTTTCTCAAGTAGAGGTCTGTCCTATTCCTTTATCAGTTTATATCAGAAGGGTTCTTGAGCTGAGTTTTACCCAGATAGTAGTTTAAAGCATTCCCATGCACTGAAATAATGCATTAAAGTAAGTTTGGGTCAGGTGCAGAAAGTTAAGAGTAAATGTTATCAGTTGGCCACAGTTTGTTAAACTGTGACTTCCAACGAAAGCCTAATTATGGTAAGGCTTTGCAAAGGTGTAAATTATAATTCTTCCTCTCTGTCTTTCACCTTCAGTCACTGAAAGAGCTGCTGTGCAGGTAGAATTAGCCACTATTTAAATCTAAAAATGTTGGTTAAACTTAAAGGTTTTAAGTGTGATATTGATAATGCTGTATGAATGTTTCACATGGTGCTTAACAAATACTTTCAGCTGCTTTTTAGGGCGGGATACAGTATAGCAATTCAGTTTCCCAGTTCTAGATTTCCTATGGATGTAGCATTGGCAGAATTCTGACATTTAAGTTTCTAAACTTTGTTCCAGCTATTGGATTCTTGGAATATGGCTATAAAGTTTAGAACTGCCAAATTGGTTCTAGACATCTGGCTCTCTGTACTAGTTAGTGGAGTAAACAACTCTCTTATACATAAAGGGTATATTATATATATCCAGGGAGACTTGTCAGCAAATCTCTTCAGCCTTGCGAATAGTATGTTCTTGTTATTTAAAATAAGTATTTCAGAATTTGACTTTTATAACAACTGAAATTAGTATCAGTCCAGTTCAGTTCAGTTCAGTCTCTCAGTCGTGTCCAACTATTTGCGACCCTGTGGACTACAGCACGCCAGGCCTAACTGTCCTGGAGTTTACTCAAACTCATGTCCATAGAGTCAGTGATGCCATTTAACCATCTCCTCCTCTGTTGTCCCCTTCTCCTCCCACATTCAATCTTTCACAGCATCAGGGTCTTTTCCAATGAATCAGGTATTCACATCAGGTGGCCAAAGTATTGGAGCTTCAGCTTCAGCATCAGTCCTTCCAATGAATATGCAGGACTGATTTCCTTTAGGATGGACTAGTTGGATCTTCTTGCTGTCCAAGGGACTCTCAAGAGTCTTCTCCAACAAACTAGCATAATCCCTTTATTCTTGTTCCTGATTGCTCAAATATTGGATATAAATAAGATTAACTTTACATAAAGAAAAACTCATGTTTTAAAGCCTAATTATTGTAGACAGAGCTTGAAAAATCCTAAATAGAAGTTTAGAAGGTCAGATTTTTACTTTGGGTTTGTTAGAATAGCCCTATAAAAATTTAGGCTATTCTTTACTGGCAAACCTTCTTACAAGAATTTCTAAAGTAAATTCTTTAGGCTGAAAGATGAGGACATCAGACACAATTTGAATTCATGCACACACACATGAAGTACCTTGAAAAGTAATTAAATAATTAGAAAATAAAATAGTAATACAATTAGCAATTATCTAAAATATATAATTGAATCTGTAACACATAAAAATGTAGTAAATTCAACAATAATCGGAGAAAGGAGGCAGGCAAAGCTGTATTAGAGTAAAAGGTGATACCAGATTTTAATTTGAACCCATAGAAACAAATGAAAATGTCTAAAAGTAAGTGAGGAGATTAAACTGGTAAACATTGTAAATATATATTTATTCTCCTATCTTCCCTTGGTTTATCTGAAAACATAAAATAATATAATGATTATGACAAT
>SJYS01008568.1:324400-340494 GCA_006410695.1 Philantomba maxwellii | reverse complement strand
CCAAAGTACTGGAGTTTCAGCTTTAGCATCATTCCTTCCAAAGAAGTCCCAGGGCTGATCTCCTTCATAATGGACTGGTTGGATCTCCTTGCAGTCCAAGGGACTCTCAAGAGTCTTCTCCAACACCACAGTTCAAAAGCATCAATTCTTCAGTGCTCAGCCTTCTTCACAGTCCAACTCTCACATCCATACATGACCACAGGAAAAACCATAGCCTTGACTAGACGGAACTTAGTTGGCAAAGTAATGTCTCTGGTTTTGAATATGCTATCTAGGTTGGTCATAACTTTTCTTCCAAGGAGTAAGTTTAATTTCATGGCTGCAGTCCCCATCTGCAGTGATTTTGGAGCCCCCCAAAATAAAGTCTGACACTGTTTCCACTGTTTCCCCATCTATTTCCCATGAAGTATATTGTGTTACATAAATATTGATTTCACTTAATTTTAACTATCAAATAGCAGTGTGATGCTTAAAAGCAATACTGGCTTTCATGAGATATTGAACTCAAAAGATTGACAAAAGACCTAGGCAGTAGAGACACAATGTGTGTGTGCTGTCATGTCTGACTCTTTGCAACCCCATGGACTATAGCCTGCCAGGCTCCTCTGTCGATGGGGATTCTCTAGGCAAGAATACTGGAGTGGGTTGCCATGCCCTCCTCCAGGGGATTTTCCCAACCCAGGGACTGAACCCAGGTCTCCCACATTGCAGGCAGTTTCTTTACCATCTGAGCCATCAAAGAAGCCCAGAGACACAGTGGAACATGCAAGAATGTATTAAGACAGTATTGTATTTGTTTTCTATTGCTGCAATAGAATAAATTACCACAAAGTTAATGACAATACAAAATTTTTCTCTTATAACCCTGAAGATCAAAAATCTAAAATCAAAGTATTGTCAGTGCTATAGTCATTCTAGAGCCTTCAGGGAGAATCTGTTTCTTTGCATTTTTCAGCTTATGAAGCTCACCTGCATTCTCTGATTTATGGCCCCTTCCTTCATCTTGAAAGTAGATCACAACCACTACTGGTTCAGATACCATGTCTCCTTTTTCTGTCTTTAATGCTCCTGTCTCACTCTTATAACTACCCTTGTGATTATACCCACCCAGATAATCCAGAATGATCTCTATATCTCAAGATCTTTAATCACATTTGCAAATTTCCTTTTGCAGTATAAGTTAACATATTCAAAGTACCCCAGTATTTCAATGTGGACATTTTTAGAAGGCCACGGCTTAGTCTCTGTCATCCTTTAACAGAGGACTAGATGGTTGGATGGCATCACTGACTAAATGGATATGAGCTTGAGCAAGCTCCCGGAGATGGTGAAGGACAGGGATTCCTGGTGTGCTGCAGTCTATGGGGTGGCAAAGAGTCAGACACAACTGAGAGACTGAACAACAACTGCTTAGCCTACCACATATTCATTTTCCTAAAAGTATTAGTAAATCTAATTTTTCCTACTAAATGATGGGAAAATATGTAATGTCAATATTACATACTCAAGCTACAAGTGAAGTCAGAATGTAGAGTTAAGATGATGTTTTTAGCTCTAAAGGAAAAAAAAAGTTCATTCTCAAAGCAATATTTTAAAAAACCTAATATGTTTCAAATAATATGTAACAAATAATTCAAAAAATGAAGAGGAAAAGGAACTAGTTCAGAATATTTTCTGATTAATTGCATATAATAAAAAAAAACTAGTAAACTGGTAAATGAAATATGAAATCTCCACCCTTCATTGAAATGATGCTCCAACACAGAAAGTTACTTTAATTGTGTTAATTATGTCTCAGTATAAAAATATATTTTCTGTCTCTTATACACATCTAGATGTGTATAAGAGACAGGAGAAGTTCTGCTCCTCTACCCTGGGTTATGNTCTTCTAAGTCCTTGTTAAACCTTTCTTGCATCTTCTCAATCCTTGTCTCCAGGCTATTTATCTGTGATTCCATTTTGATTTCAAGATTTTGGATCATTTTCACTATCAATATTCGGAATTCTTTTTCAGGTAGATTCCCTATCTCTTCCTCTTTTGTTTGGTTTGGTATAGTTATGCTTCTTTAAGGCCCTCTTGACTTCACATTTCAGGATGTCTATCTTTAAGTGAGTGATCACACCATCGTGGTTATCTGGGTCATTAATATCTTTATTGTACAGCTCTTCTATATATTCTTTCAACCTCTTCTTAATATATTCTATTTCTTTTAGGTCCATGATATTTCTTTCTTTTATTTGGCTCATCTTTGCATGAAATGATACTTCCCTACCTCTAATTTTCTTGAGCAGATTTCTGGTATTTANCGTGGTTATCTGGGTCATTAATATCTTTATTGTACAGCTCTTCTATATATTCTTTCAACCTCTTCTTAATATATTCTATTTCTTTTAGGTCCATGATATTTCTTTCTTTTATTTGGCTCATCTTTGCATGAAATGATACTTCCCTACCTCTAATTTTCTTGAGCAGATTTCTGGTATTTATCATTCTATTGTATTCCTCTATTTCTTTGTACTGACCACTTAAGAAGGCTTTTTAAAAATCTCTTCTTGCTATTCTTTAGAACTCTGCTTTCAGATGGGTATGTCTATCTTTTCTCGGAAGACTTCTGCTTCCCTTCTTTTCTAAGTTATTTCCAAGGCATCCTCAGAAACCCATTTTGTCTTTTTGCATTTCATTTTCTTGAGGATTGTCTTAATGAGGTTTGTACAGATCAAAAAATGATCACTGCATCCAGTTCCTTTATTTCATGGCAAATACATGGAGAAACAATGAAAACAGCGACAGACTTTATTTTCTTGGGCGCCAAAAATCACTGCAGATAGTGACTGAAGGTGTGAAAAAAAAAGACACTTGCTCCTTGGAAGAAAAGTTATGAAAAACCTTGACAGCATACTAAGAAGCAGAGACATTACTTTACGAGCAAAGGTCTGTATACTCAAACCTATGGTTTTTCCAGCAGTTGTGAGAGGATGTGAGAGTTGGACCATAAAAAAGCTGAGCACCAAAGAATTGATACTATTGAACTGTGGTGTTGGACAAGACTGTTGAGAGTCCCTTAGACTGCAAGGAGATCCAACCAGTCCACCCTAAAGGAAATCAGTCCTGAATATTCATTGGAAGGACCTATGCTGAACCTGAACTTCCAATATTTTGGCCAATTGATGGGTAGAACTGAATCTTTATAAAGGACCCTGATGCTGGGAAAGATTAAAGGCAGGAAGCAAAGGGGAAGTCAGAAGATGAAATTGTTTGGTGGCATCACCAACTTGATGAACATGGGTTTGAACAAGCTCTGGGAGTTAGTGATGTACAGGGAAGCCTGGAGTGCTGCACCCCATGATATAGCAAAGAGTGGAACATGACTGAGAGACTGAACTGAACTGTTGTACAGAGGACAATCAGGGAGCAGGCAGAAGTCTTTAAGGAAGGAGGAAGGAACAATTCCTGGACAGCTGACAATGATGGGTCAGCATGTGGTTTCAAGCTGGAGAAAGTGTAGGGAAGCAATTCTATGCCAGATGGAGAGAATGGTAAGACAAAGGCAGGGTGGCAGTGCTGAGATTTCCCAGAGAACAACATCCCTGTTCTACTAAACTTTATCAATGCACAATATTGTTAAGTGTTTGGGAATATGAGTTTTGTTTTGGAAGTGGTAGAGGAAAATTCAATAGAAGGACTGAGGATGAAGTTGAAGCTCCAACACTTAAGCCATCTGATGTGAAGTCCCAGCTCATTGGAAGAGACCCTGATACTGGGAAAGATTGTGAGCAGGAGAGGGAATAAAAGGATAAGATTGTGAGATGGCATCATCAACTCAAAGGACATGAGTTTGAGGAAACTACACAAAGTAGTGAAAGACAGGGAAGACTTCTTTGTTGCCAAACATGTAATCACAAAGAGTCAGACATGACTTAGCAACTGAACAATATGAATGAGGACACAAAGTCCACTGAAGGATCTGGTCCTGGTTGGAATGGAGAAGGATTTAGGTGGAAAGGGAGATTTCTCATCCTCTGTTGCAGGTCCTTGAATCCAATGGAAGGAGCACAAGATTTTAAATGTGTTACCAAACATTATTTTCTAAAAAAAAAAAACAAAAAACTGTTTTCTGCAGCAGACAGAGCTTTGACAGAGTTTGTTCTCTAGATTTTACTGAGGGATTTTAAAGGGATCAGGGTTGGGCTGAGTCTGCAAAACTAGGTGACCAGCTGCTGGAGGGCGAGGCTTGTGATAGACATTCTGCCCTAGGTGGGAAACTTATCCAGAAAAAGTGTCCCTTCTGGCGTGTACATGACAATGTATCACATTATTTCAGCAGATCACTTCCACGTTGTTTTGGGGCAAGCTACACATGTAGGATGAGTGGTTNTTCTGGAAGTTCACGGTTCACGTATTGCTGAAGCCTGGCTTGGAGAATTTTGAGCATTACTTTACTAGCGTTTGAGATGAGTGCAACTGTGTGGTAGTTTGAGCATTCTTTGGCATTGCCTTCCTTTGGGATTGGAATGAAAACTGACCTTTTCCAGTCCTGTGGCCACTGCTGAGTTTTCCAAATTTGCTGGCATATTGAGTGCGGCTCTTTCACAGCATCATCTTTCAGGATTTGAAATAGCTCTACTGGAATTCCATCACCTCCACTAGCTTTTTTCATGGTGATGCTTTCTAAGGCCCACTTGACTTCACATTCCAGGATGTCTGGCTCTAGATGAATGATCACACCATCATGATTATCTGAGTTATGAAGATCCTTTTTGTACAGTTCTTCTGTGTATTCTTTGCCATCTGTTCTTAATATCTTTTGCTTCTGTTAGGTCCATACCATTTCTGTCCTTTATCGAGCCTATCTTTGCATGAAATGTTCCCTATCTCTAATTTTCTTGACGAGATCTCTAGTCTTTCCCATTCTGTTGTTTTCCTCTATTTCTTTGCACTGATCGCTGAAGAAGGCTTTCTTATCTCTTCTTTCACGCACCCCAGTATTCATTGCAATGCTATTTACAACAGTCAAATATGGAAGCAACCTAAAATATTAATAATATCCTAACATTAATTTTGGACTTGCTAGGTGATGCTAATGGTAAAGAACTCGCCTGTCAATGCAGGAGACATAAAAGACATGGGTTAAATCCCTCGGTCAGGAAAAAACCCTGGAAGAGAGCCTCACAACCCACTCCAGTGTTCTTCCCTGGAGAATCCCATGGACAGGGGAGCCTGGAAGGCTACAGTCCATAGGGTCACACAGGGTTGGACATGACTGAAGCAACTGAGCAGGAACACGCAAGCACAGGAGATAAGAAAGGGGCTTTCCTGGTGGCTCAGATGATGAAGAATCTTCTTGCCAATGCAGGAGATGCAGATTTGATCCCTAGGTCAGGAAGCTTCCCTGGAGAAGGAAATGGCAATCCTCTCCAGAAGTCTTGCCTGGAAAATCCCGTGGAGAGAGGAGCCTGGCATGCTATAGCCCATATTGTTGCAAAGAGTCGGACACTACTGAAGCGACTTAGCATGTATAACATTATGATACGAATGAGACCAGGGTTTACAAGAAGTTACATTAACAGGTAGTGTTATTTACCCTCCTGAGTCAGTCCTCACCAAGTGTCCTCCTGCCCAGTGTCATTTGAGCCAAAAGGAGGAGACTGGGTTTGAGTTTGATTCTCAGCAGCGGGAGAGGGCAGAGTTCTACGAGAGCTGGCGCACCTGTACAGCTCATGAGGGAGGCAGTGTCTCTGCATGGGGCACACCGCTGCCATCTTGTCTTGAGATGCCGTGCTCCCCGCTTCTGCTCACAGTATGAGGTGTCTGCATGGCCGGTTTCACTGGAGGAACTCTGGCCTGAAGGACTGGGTGAAAGACCTTTGCATGCAGCCCCTTATAAGCAAGTAAAACTAGACTAAGTGCAAAGGAAAAAAAGGCTAGACTTTATCTTTTTACTCCTATTTTATTTTTAGTTCCCAGTACTTGTAAAGCGGCTTTGCGGGTGATAAATCTTTTTCTTTCCTTCTGCTCCTCATTCTTGAGAGGGGGCTGAAGGGTGAATGAATGTCAGCTGTAACTACTTTCTATTGAGTTTGGGTGTTGTCATAACCCAGGGTAGAGGAGCAGAACTTCTCCTGCGCACCAGTGGAGATGTTTGATTGTCACCAGGTCCTCACTGTCTCTATCCATAATGAACACCATTTGTCTAAACTTTTTGAGACAAAGAACACCAAATAATTTAAGATACATGCCCCAAATATTACCAAGAGAATAATGGCCACATGTCAATTTTTTCCTGAAAATGAAGGTACGGAGGTCTTTTGCCTGTAGGGTTTTTCCCTGATGTTGAAACTCACTGCTGTGGCCTGGTTACCCCTGGTCATGCTTCAGGTCAGAGAGAGGTTCACACATGTAGTCGAGGGAGTCTGTTTGCCCAGGTTTTTCTTTTTGGAGGTTGTGCCTCAGGAGTCCTCTTCACTTGAGTGTGATGTGCCCACAGAGAGATCTCCTATAAATTCAGGGCAGAAAGAGTGGTTAGGATCACCAAGTGGGGTCTGTTCCTTTTGGGAGTGAATGATCTTGCTTGCTTGTGGTTTTCAAGATTTTTATGGTCACCCTGTCTCATGGCTGGAAGTAGTGGAGGGTCTCAGGTCAGTGGGTACTGCCTGTACCTGGCAGCCATAATCTCTGAAAGGTTTCTCCTACCTGCACGGAATATTTGAGTTGTTTCATTTGAATGGGGCTAAGGTATCCCATCTCTTGGGCTTGGGGAATGGGTTTACCATAATGAATTCAAATGAACTTAATTTTAACTTATCTTTTGGGGGTGGCTGTATTTGGGGCACACAAATGCTGGACCATTATCACTTTGTAAGGATCATGGGAGCCAAAACCTGGGAATTATGTATTTTAGTAATGGTCTAGTGACTTCAGTTACCTTTTCACTTCTAGTGGGGAATGCTTCTGCTGCTGCTGCTGCTAAGTCGCTTCAGTCATGTTTGACCTTGTGTGACCCCATAGACAGCAGCCCAGCAGGCTCCCCATCCCTGGGATTCTCCAGGCAAGAATACTGGAGTGGGTTCCCATTTCCTTCTCCAAAGCATGAAAGTGAAAAGTGAAAGTGAAGTCGCTCAGTTGTGTCAGACTGTCGGTGACCCCATGGACTGCAGCCCACCAGACTCCTCTGTCCATGGGATTTTCCAGGTAAGAGTACTGGAATGGGCTGCATTGCCTTCTCTGGGGGAATGCTTCTATGCACCCAAAAAAGATGTCTTCTAGCATCCAGAGATACCTGAAATTGCTTGGTACCCTTGGCATGATAGTGAAATCAGCCTTCCAGTCTTCAGGGTCTTGTGGGCCCTCTGGTCTTATGGGATTTATCTGATGAATCTGGTGTTTGGGTAATTTATTGTGCAGACAGGGCATGTCTCAACTATCTGACCGATTATACTTTTCATGCCAGTAGTTACCATGATCTCAACTAATCAGTTATACATGCTGTCTTCTCAGAGTAAGTTCCTTGATCAAGGAGCCTCCTTGCTGGCTTGACAAAGCTGCATTTGAAGAAAAAAATATTGTCCATGTTCATTAACTAGCCATCTGTGGCCTTCTAGATTTCTGTTGAAGCCCCGGTTTTTTGGCTTTGTCTAATTTTTCCTTTGTGTAGCTTGTGGAATAATTGGATGGATCTGGCTTTTGAGGTATGAGGGGTAGTTGATAAATTACTGGTTCTGAAGCCACCCTTTTGACAGTTGCATCTGCCTTATTGTGTCCCTTTCTTACCTCTGCATCCCCCTTTGGCGAGTCCTGCAGTAACTCACTGCTAATTTTGTTTTAAAAGCTATACCAATTCTAAGAGCTTCAATATGTTTAAATCATATTTCACCTGCTTGTTTTCCATAATACACATACCACCTTCCTTCCAAATAGCCCCATGTGCATGTAGCTTGGCATACACATACTACATATCTGTGTAAAATTTTAAGATCTTCTCTGTCCAATTTCTAAGACTCTGGTGAAGGTTATCAGCTTGGTGTTTGGGGCTGAATCCCTGGGGGTAGGCTTCTTGCTTCTATGATTTGGATCTGTAAGGTTACTGTGTATACTGTCAGCCTTTTTCCTGTTAGAAAACTGCTCCCATCTGTAAACCATTTCTCTTCAGCACTTGAGAGAGGGTCACTTCCTAGCCTGAGACAACTGAAATATATTGTGATTTCTATATAGTGTTTGGGATCTTTAGTTGTGGTCTGTAAACTCTTAGTTGCAGCATGTGGCATCTAGCTTCCTGATGCCTCCTGACCAGTGATTGTACCTGGGCCCCCAGGGAGTGTGGAGTCCTAGCCAGGATATGTTTTCTCGTAGCCACCAGTTTATCTAAAAGCATAGCCTGAACGTGACTCGACATTCTAGGGGATAGCCATTCTGTTCCTTTAGAATTGACTAAAGCCTTTACCTGATATGGAGTTCATACAGTGATGGGCTGATCAAATATTAACTTTTCAGCCTCCTTTAGCGGAGTTGCTGCTACCATCTGCAGGCAAGAAGGCCATCCCCCAGTGGTTTCATCTGTTTCTCATTGGGTTCCCCACTGGGTCTCTTTATGTGGAGAATGGGGGTATTAAAGGTTACTGGCATAGTCTAATAAGGCCCTGGTCAGTTAGGCCCTGTGTAATAGGGGCAATGTCCAACAAGACCTCCTGATGGAGAAGGTTCTGTTTTCTATTGGGCTATGTATGTCTGGGTTTTGATGGAGTACTTAACTGTCTTCTACAGCTCATCCCACCCATCCCTGGGCCCAGACCTCTTGGGAGGTCAACTTGCTCTGTCTCACTCATTAACATTATCATCTTATGCCCTCTGTCTAAGGGGATGCCAATCTCCAATTTACACATATAGGAAGGAATGGCCTCCTAATGACTCTATGCACACCTGTTCTTCTTTTCTGATACCTCTTAATTGTACAACTCTCATGATCGAGTTTGCCTGATCTGGCTTCATAACTGGGTAGATGGTCTGGGTTGTGACTAAGAATTTGACAGGCTTTTCCCATGTCCAGTGTCAGCTGAGGCTGCTCAGGCGTCAGCTTAGGAGCCCTCTGGCCCTGTCATTTTTTCATTTATTTGGACTGTAGTGTAGTTGCTTGGATCTACCATTTCCAACCCCTCTTCAGGGCAGCAAATACAGTTTTCTTTCCAGTGTTCCTCTTGTTTACATATGGTGCACAGACTGGGTTCTAATTTCATTGGCTGCTGTCCTTCAGTGGGGGCTGTGGGTCAATCACAGGAGGAGTTGAATCTTGATGGGCAGTTAGTACAGATTTCTATGCTGACCAGCTGACACTGCAGGGCACTAGCCAGTAGGTGAGCTTGCCTCTAGGCCATTTTATCCTCTGACTTTTCCTCTATTATGTCAGTTATTAAACACATTAAACACCTTCACCACATGAGTGGTAGGTGTATGTGGTTTTTTTCCTAACTTCTGAAGCTTATACCTAGTATTGGCTACACTTTGGGAAATGAAATACAACTTCAGGATTATATTCCCTTCTAATGACTCAGGGGCTGGTGCTCATATAGATTCAGAGTCATTTCCTGAGGCACTCCAGGAATGCAGAACGGTTTTCTGTTAGCTCCTGATTGACTTGCTTTATCTTATTTCAATAGACAGAGTTTGACAAGGAATCACCCAAGGTTTACCTTGTAAGCAGAGTGTGGAGAAGGGTTCCAGTGGGGTGGGTGTTTTCTGTTCTTGAAAGCAGCTCACAGAATTTCCTGATAATAGGGTTCTTGGGTTTTGTAAGTAGTTCACAGGCCTCCCCAGTCCACTTCAGAGAAAATAGTGCCAACTAGAAGAGGTCAAATCATTGGTCCAGTACCTACCTTGGGAACTTATTTGGTACTCCAGAGTCGTTAGTCTCTTCCTCTGAGCTGAGATATAGCATCCTTGGCCTCTTCATTTTCTGACCTGTTCCTTATCACCTATGCCTTTTCCAGGTCTTGCATCTTGGCTCACAGGGGTGGCCACTTTTCTTTACCAGAAAGTGACTATGGAGAATGCTACTGTTGACCCCTAGAGGTCAGCAAGGAGAAAAAAATATCCCTGGTGTGGGATTCTACTCTTCCATGTGGGATACTACTGCCTTGTATATGGATCAGGAGGACAGCACTACTGCCAAGACAGTGGACAAGACTGCTGTGGCTCCCTCTCATCCACAGCCCCCTGGATATTTGATATTGCAGAAAGGCCAGTCAATGAGGCCACAATATCATTTCCTCAAGAGGACACAGTCTAGGTTACTCTGGGACATAGCCCCAGCTGTGTTATATGCACATTATACCTGGGCATCAGCTTGCTGGGTAGAGTTGCTGAATTTGGCCAAAGGCTGCTGCCATTCTACCCTGTCAGAGTTACTAAAAAAATTAGAGTCAAGAATACTCACATAAACCTCCCAGGGCCTCTGTTGCCCTCCTGCTGAAGCCAGAGCAAGCTGGAGCCTAATGGATAGGTACAGGCAAAAAGAGCACAGTCCCCCACTTCTTGGTTGCCAAATTTTGTTACAGATCCTCTTCAGTTGGTCCTAAACATGAGTTCTCCCGCCCAGTGTCCTTTGAGCCAATGGAGCAAGGCTAAGTTTGGTGCAGAAGCAAATGAAAGTTTTAATCTTTGATCAAACAGTAGAGTTTCAAACTTGCTCTCTAGAGTACACACTCTCCTCAGTAGGGCTTGGGTAGGGCTGCTTTAGAGGGTTCTTATGGGCCAGGAGAGGGATGCAGTTCTTGCACATCGGGAGCAGCTATGCTGCTCACAGTACTCTAGATCAAAGTGTCAAATGCAGCATTTCTGTACACAGTACTCTGTTGCCATCTTGAGCTGAAGTGTTGTGCTCAGTGCTTCTACACATAGTCCTCCAAGCTGAAGTTTGGGCACAGACATTTCACAGTAGGACCTCTGGTCTGAAAGGCTGGGTGTGAGCCTTTGGATGCACTGTTCTATGAGCAAGTGAAGTTAGGCTGAGCACAAAGAAGAAAAGTAAAGATCAGCTTTATTTTATTACTCAGATTCTGTTTTTTTATTTCTTGGGGATTGTTAATGGATCTTACCAGTGGCAATAGCCTAGACTCATTTGCAAGCATCATTTACAGCAATACATCCTTCTCATTTCACACGATAGGCATTGTAGGACCTTCATTTTTGACCTTTGTTTTAGACCTTCATCTATGGTCATGTGATAGAAGAGAAAACAAACTCAGATCAGTTCATAGGTATGTTGGTAGAATGCTTGTTCTGTGACACAGTTGTAAAGGCCTGTGGGTCACATTCAAAAAAGATAAGACTGGACCAATTGGAGGAGGTAACAGCAGTATGGGTGCCTCTATAGCTTCTCGAGGACCTGTAGACATCCATGTATGTTCTCCCAGGCTCTTCCATGTAAAGTTATTTATTGGGTGCCTTTAGAGTAGTGGGAAAACTCTGATGTTTCCTATAAGAAAATACCTTGCTTTGATAGTTGAATATACCAAGTTGCCAAAAGATAAAAGTGGATTTTTACTACATTACAACTCCCATTAGAGTTAATACTGAAATATAGTAGCAAGAGGAAACCCTTCCACTTGGCAGATCTTTGAATAGTATATTTGGCCATTAATTTTGTAAAAAAAAAAGAAAAGTTTTTGGAGATAAGAGTTTTCAGATTTAAGGGTAGTGATGATTGGCTTGACTGGTTGGTAAGGGGCCTAGAGTTAATATGATTACAAATTCAAATGAAGGTATTGAGAGGAAGTATATGATCAAACTTGTGGTATAGAGTATAAAGTATAAACATTTGTGTGTCAACTCAGTGTCCAGCAGTGTGCACCCACTGAAGGAAAAGAACTAAAAAAACTGGTGAATAGAATAACTTATCCAGCATACATCAGATCAGCCAGTTCCTGTCCTTGGACACCTGATACTTCATGAGTTAAAAACTATATATGGGTCCAATTGCATGGGATTCTTCTCACCAGCAGTAGTTTAGCTATTGCCAGTGATGAATATTTAAACTCTAAGTAACAAAGACAGAAGCGGATTCCTCACCATGGTACAAACTCTTAAGGAGGCCAATCAGCCACATAGTGGCAGTTGCTAAATTTCCCTTATATCCAGAGAAGACAGTATTTCATCCTTACTGTAATTGCTAAATATTTTTGATGACGGCTTCCATTTCCTGCCTGCTTTCTTGGCTAGGACCACTATTTAAGAATTCATAAAATGTCTTACTTACTTAATGAGATCTTGTGTAACACCACTTCAGAACAAGGAACACATTATATGGCAACGGTCACATAAAAGTGGGATTCAGTGATCAAATAGTGTACCTCATCATCACCCAGAATCTGAAATCCTGATAGAAAGTTAGAATGGTAATTCTAAAGGTGCAACTAGGGTACCATTTGGGCTATGAAACTCATTGGATTTAGAGTGTAAGTCTTCATGATATAGTATATATACTATGAACCAACAGCCATCATATGGTGCTGTATTCCTGAGAGTTGTTGTTGCTCAGTTGCTAAGTTGTGTCCGACTCTTTGCAACCCCATGGGCTGCAGCACACTAGGCTTGCCTTTCCTTCACTTCATCATCTCCCAGGGCTTGCTCAAACTCATGTCCACTGAGTTATGACGCCATCCAACAATTTCATCCTAGTCATCTACTTCTCCTCTAATCTTTCCCAGCATCAAGGTCTTTCTTATGAGTTGACTCTTCACATAAAGTGGCCAAAGTATTGGAGCTTCAGCTTTAGCATCAGTCCTTCCAGTGAATATTCAGGATTGAGGTTTCTTAGGATTGACTGGTTTGATCCTCTTGCAGTCCAAGTGACTCTCAAGAGTCTTCTCCATCACCACAGTTCAAAAACATCAATTCTTTGACACTCAGCCTTTTTTATAGTCCAGTTCTCACAGCCATACATGACTACTTGAAAAACCATAGCTTTGACGATGTGGACCTTTGTCAGCAAAGTAATGTCTCTGCTTTTTAACATGCTGTCTAGGTTGGTCATAGCTTTTCTTCCAAGGAGCAGGCATCTTTTAATTTCATAGCTACAGTCACCAAATGCAGTGATTTTGGAGCCCAGAAAAATGAAGTTTGTCAATGTTTCCATTGTTTCCCCATCTATTTGCCACAAAGTGATGGGACCAGATGTCATGATCTTCGTTTTCTGAATGTTGAGCTTTAAGCCAACTTTTTCACTCTCCTCTTTCACTTTCATCAAGAGGCTTTTTAGTTCCTCTTCACTTTCTACCATAACGGTGGTGTTATCTGCATATCTGAGGTTATTGATATTTCTCCCAGCAATCTTAATTCCAGCTTGTGCTTCATCCAGCCCAGCATTTCTCATGATGTACTCTGCACATATGTTAAATTAGCAGGGTGACAGTATACAGCCTTGACATACTCCTTTCCCAATTTTAAACCAGTCTATTGTTCCTTGTCCAGTTCTAACTGTTGCCTCTTGACCTGCATACAGGTTTCTCAGGAGGCAGGTCAGGTGGTCTGGTATTCCCAACTCTTTAAGAATTTTCCACAGTTTGCTGTCACCCACACAGTCAAAGGCTTTAGCATAGTCAATGAAGCAGAAGTAGATGTTTTTTTTCTGGAATTATCTTGATTTTTCTATGGCTCAAGGGATAGTTAGAATTTGAAGCTAATCCTCTGCTCCATTCGAAGAAGTGAAGACGACACAGGCTCTTCAATAAATGCTCGAGATATAGAACTAAATCTCTTAAGTAAGCTAGAATATTATTCAATCCAGATCTGTGAGGAAGGCTAGTTAGTCCAAATCAATATATGTATGAGGAAGCTTTAATAGTAATTATTAATAATAATGCTAATGAGAATGGCTTACTTGTAATATCTAGGCAACATAGTAACAATGGCATCACCTGTAACATATAACTTTTCTAAGTGGAAGAAGCCGGCATGTAAATGTAACTGAGTACTTCCTACCTTACCAGCTGTGTAATCCCCCTGGGCAACTTAACTTGCTATTTCTGAGTCTCAGTTTTCACTTATTTAATAGTCAGAAAGGGAAGGAAATCGCTCCAATTCCCTTGTGATTATTTTGATTAAAAAATTAGTTTTCATGAAGTATTTATTTAGCACAGTGCTTGCTATACAAAAGGATTCAGTATATTTTATTTGTCTAGTACATATCATCAGGATTTTTGCTATTTTTAGAGCAGTGTTGCATTTGTCTTATTAAATAATATTGAAATATTTTTAAAGGAGAGGAAGGTAGTAAAATATTTTATAAAATTCTAGTAGTTGTTACTTAAGGTTTGAGGATATTTAACTCAAAATTTTTACCTTTTTTAAAATTAATAAACTATTTCTCCCTACTATGAGTTAAGTATATTTTCACACTTCTTTAATATACACTAGCTGTATCACAATATTTCTTTATGGTTATACTTAAATATCTTTGTTCTTAAATATCTTTGTTCTTTTACTTAGTAAAAAATCATCAAAAAGTAATTGTCACATTTTACAGGCAAACATCTGTACTAGGATAAGGCAGTTCTAATTAAGAAATATTTTTGCAGTTCTAATGAGGTGTATAAAACTGGAGCCTATTATACAGAGCAAAGTAAATCAAAAAGAAAAACACCAATACAGTATATTAGCACATATATATGGAATTTAGAAAGATGGTAATGATGACCCTATATGCAAGATAGCAAAAGAGACACAGATATAAAGAACAGAATTTTGACTCTGTGGGAGAAGCAAGGGTGGGATGATTTGAGAGAATAGCATTGAAACATGTATATTATCATATGTGAAATAGATCACCAGTCCAGGTTTGATGCATAAGACAGGGTGTTCAGGGCCGGTGCACTGGGATGACCCAGAGGGATGGGATGGGGAGGGAGGTGGGAGGGGGGGTTCAGGATGGGGAACACATGTACACCCATGGCTGATTCATGTGAATCTATGGCAAAAACCACCACAATATTGTAAAGTAATTAGCCTCCAATTAAAAAAAAGAACAAAACATAAAGCAGGAGAAAAGAAATATTTTTGAGACAAATTTTCCCTCTCCTTCCTTTCTACTTAATGACCTACAGATATTTTAATCTAGTTAGACTGCCAAGCAATACATGTGCTCTAGAAGTTTTGATTTTACGTTCTACCTTCTTCTGTACAATGTTCAAAGTTAGCATTACTCACCTAGATGGAAATTTNTGAATCTATGGCAAAAACCACCACAATATTGTAAAGTAATTAGCCTCCAATTAAAAAAAAGAACAAAACATAAAGCAGGAGAAAAGAAATATTTTTGAGACAAATTTTCCCTCTCCTTCCTTTCTACTTAATGACCTACAGATATTTTAATCTAGTTAGACTGCCAAGCAATACATGTGCTCTAGAAGTTTTGATTTTACGTTCTACCTTCTTCTGTACAATGTTCAAAGTTAGCATTACTCACCTAGATGGAAATTTGACTTAAGTTTTTAATACAGTATAGATCAATTATGATAAAAACCCTTCAAAATAATTATATTGATTTGAGTTTATATTGAGCCTATGAAACACTTGCATTAATACTGTGCTTAAGCCATGTGTTATGAACTATTGGTAAATAGTGGTGTTAGGTGGTTGGTTGGAAAATGGCTTATTTGTCCAAATCATACTTGTGTAAGTTATATCACCTTCATGAAAATAAAAAGTCATTTTTGAGTAAAAATATATATAATAATATGCTGGAACATATTATAATTTTAAATATGTGATACTCTAGAGTAGCCATCTATCAGTGGATTCAAAATAGATATATAGTTAGGCTTCTAAGATTGAAGAGGCAGAACCTTGGAAAAATCTCTTAGGATTTCAGTAGATATTGACCATTAACAAATTTTCCCAAGCTGAAATTTTATTATGGCTATTCAAGATATTTTTATAAAGATATATATCTGTCTCTTATACACATCTTCCTCCCCAAGGAGAACTGGAGCCTAGGTGGAAAGGCAGGCCAAGACGGAGTTGAGGCTAGGAAGGCGCCCTTGACATCCCCCAGCTGCCCACAGCCTGCTCCTTGCTGGGCAGTAAGCCGAGCAGCGAGGCAAGTCTG
>SJYS01008568.1:295938-315866 GCA_006410695.1 Philantomba maxwellii | reverse complement strand
GGGCTCCAAAATCACTAGAGATGGTGACTGCAGCCATGAAATTAGAAGACGCTTGCTCCTTGGAAGAAAAGTTATGACCAACCTAGATAAGATATTAAAAAGCAGAGATGTTACTTTGCCAACAAAGGTACGTCTAGTCAAGGCTATGGTTTTTCCAGTGGTCATGTATGGATGTGAGAGTTGGACTGTGAAGAAAGCTGAGTGCCAAAGAATTGATGCTTTTGAACTGTGGTGTTGGAGAAGACTCTTGGGAGTCCCTTGGATTGCAAGGAGATCTAACCAATGCATCCTAAAGGAGATCAGTCCTGGGTGTTCTTTGGAAGGACTGATGCTAAAGCTGAAACTCCAATACTTTGGCCCCCTCATGCCAGGGGTAGACTCATTGAAAAAGACCCTGATGCTGGGAGGGATTGGGGGCAGGAGGAGAAGGGGATGACAGAGGATGAGATGGCTGGATGGCATCACTGACTCAATGGACATGAGTTTGGGTAAACTCCAGTAGTTGGTGATGGACAGGGAAGCCTGGTGTGCTGTGATTCATGGGATTGCAAAGAGTCAGACACGACTGAACGACTGAACTGAACTGAACTGAAATGTGTACAGCCTCCCCCGTCACCATCCTGTCCAGTTTGGATGTTTGTCACTGATGACCCTGCACTGACTCGTCATCATCACCCACATTTCCAGCTAACATCTGGGCTCGTTCTTGGTGCTACAGATTCTATGGGTTTGGACAATTGTCCAGTGACATAGATCCACCATTAGAATGTCATACAGAGAAGTTTATTTACACTATAAGTCCTTTATTCTCCACCTATTCATTTCTCTTCCTTGCTCCTCTGACCCTCACAATCACTCATCTTTTTATTGTCTCCAAAGTTTTACCTTTTCCAGAATGTCACAGAGTTGACTAACACAGTGTGTAGACTTTTTGGATTGGCTTCTTTCACTTAGTAATACGCATCTAATGTGCATTTAAGTTTCACCCAAATCTTTTTGTTGTGTATTTAGGCAATGTTATGAATCTGAATTTAGTAGTAATTAAAATAAGAATACCAATATCCTTGGGCTTCCCTTGTGGCTCAGCTGGTAAAGAATTCGCCTGCAAAGCAGGGGACCTAGGTTTGTTCCCTGGGTTGGGAAGATCCCCAGGAGAAGGAAAAGGCTACCCACTCTAGTATTCTGGCCTGGAGAATTCCATGGACTGTATAGTCCATGGGGTCACAAAGAGTTGGACACAACTGAGCGACTTTTACTTTCCCCAATATCCTTCCAAAAAGTTATGGAAAAAAATCTTACTGATAATGCTGCTGCTGCTGCCACCACTATTTTTCAGAAGAATTTGTATGATTATCTCAAAGCCAGAGGTCGGAACCCAGACTTCTGAATTCTGGGCCTAAATTTTTGTAAAAGTGCTAGGACATGTCTTTCTCTAAATAGATGCTGAAATTCTTACAACAGTGTTTATTCTAAACACTAATCTTGGTCTCTTTTCCTCACCAGAGTTTGACATTATTTCTCATCAAAAGCATCATAAATGTAGGTATTAAAACAAATTTTATGAATAGGAGAGTAGATTATTACAAACAGTCACCTTTATTTGTTAAAACTAGTATTTTCATTTAAAATATGCTAATTTTTAACTTAATAATTGAAAACATAATGATTCTTTTGTAAGAACTCCCAATAAAGGAATTTTATTTCTTACTTTATTCCTACTGTAAAAAAAGTTTAAAATGGATTACATTTATAATGTCTTCAATTTCTGAAGTGATATTAAGTCATTTACCAGGTCAGAAAATTGATTTGGTCCTCTGCGTTCCCTTAGCCTCAATCAGGAGAAATAAGACTTTTGATATATTCAGTTCTCATCCCTTGCAGCACTATTCTGCTTGACTCTGGTGAAAATATCTCATTCTAGCAGAATAGCATGGGTTTTGCCAGCAGGTTCCAATAAGTCAAGGTATTCATGGCAATGGATAAGTAACTTTAAGCGTTGCAATTGGGTTTAACTCACTCTACCTAAGTACAGCTAATTCCCAAGCGCAGGACATGTCATCATTATGTGACTGTCAACTTTGTCCAGGAAGCAGTAGGAGAGTTCATCAAATAAATAGTAGTAAATGACTCCTATTCATGTTAGTTTTTAGTAATGACTTGAAATGACTTGGAAGTTCTGGTTTGTTCTCAGTCTCGAATATGGTCCAGATCCCATCGAAGACCAGAAAAAATCAACAACCTTGGAATTCAGATGTTAAACATTAGACTCATGCTCCGTTCTTGAGTTTGAGTGCTGGGGCTCTTCCAGTGGTTCAGCAGTAAAGAATCCACCTGCCAAAAGGTTGAGAAGATACCCTGGAGAAGGAAACAGAAACCTGCTCCAGTATTCTTACTGGGAAATTCCGTGGAAAGAGGAGCCTGGTGGGTTATAGCCCATGGGGTCACAAAGAGTTGGACACAACTAAGAGACTAAGAATGAGCACATAGATCCATGTTATTTAACAAGGCAATCCCGATAGAAGAGGAACCTTGGTTCTGGGGTTAGAATAGTCACCTTCTGTGTGGGATATCCAGGCTGTTAAGCCTGGGATACACGATGCAGGCAGTGCAATGAAAACCAGCAGTTTAGCCACGTGGTACTCAGTTTGAAAGAAGGTAAAGCACTCAGGTCCCATCCACAGGTGTGAAAATAATGAGGAGGTTAGTAGACGTCATTTCTGACCTCCAGGGGTAACATCATGGATGAATGAGCTCAAAGAGCTCCTAATAGTTCATGGACACGTGAAAAAAAGATTTTGAAACACATGATGTTTTATATGAAATGTTAAAAAGTTAACCATCTCCTCAAGTATTTTTCATAAACTGAATCTTTTTTGTCTAATTGTTCCATGTAAGGAATTCCTAAGGGAACTTTGACAGTGATTCTGACAGTACTCGGACATGGAAAAGGGGCCTGGTCTCTCTCTCTTTTTAGCAGAAATAGTGCTTTAATCAGAACATAGATAACATAGGACCATAAGTGTAAAAGCAGTTGATATGTCTTTGTTGAATGATCAGTGTTTCATTGCCAACAGGATTCTAGCCCTGAATTACCATACCCAACTCTGGACAAAAATATATCAAATATTTTTGATATTTGATATATTGTACAAATATGTAAATATATTGTACAAATATGTAACAACCTATCATGTCCATGGTGATACATCCTGTCCAGATGTACCCCTTTCCAGCCCCCTCCCCAACTCCATCTTATAAGGAGCTCTATCCAGAATACCCCCCAGTGGGACCATCCTAAGCTTCCCCTTGGCTGCACTGAGGTGAGGGACCCTGACTTTGACCATAACTATTGGTCTGTTTCTGNGATACATCCTGTCCAGATGTACCCCTTTCCAGCCCCCTCCCCAACTCCATCTTATAAGGAGCTCTATCCAGAATACCCCCCAGTGGGACCATCCTAAGCTTCCCCTTGGCTGCACTGAGGTGAGGGACCCTGACTTTGACCATAACTATTGGTCTGTTTCTGGAAGACTCTGGTAAACTTCAAAACTGTTGCTTAAAACTCTGATCCTAAAATGACTTGAACATATGTAAAAGCTCAACTCAAGCTTATATAATAAATAAAATGGAATATTTAATTTGATGCCTTGCTGCTTTCATTTTCACCAAAGAGCAGAATAAATGAAATGAAGGCCAATTTCAACTTTCTTAAAACCTACAAAAATTGAAATGAGAGGGGAAAATGGAGATTTGATATTTTTTTTGGTCTGTTTCACAAGCTACCTTAGCTGTCAAGGTTTGTTTTCACTCACATTACTCTTTAGCTTTGGATCCATCCTATATTTGGAACAGCCTGTGGTGAGTGCAGAGCAAATTTGAGCTGCTGTTATGAGTTGTACACATTCATCTGAAGTTTACAGTCTCTCTCCCAGGCATCAAGGTTCCTTTGCAATAAAGAACAGTGGTTCATACTGTTTGGAAAAAGAAAACCATGTTAAGACCTTTCGTAGGATGTCTATTGGAAATGCCTGCCCTGTGTTGTCGATTTCATTATCATGTTAGAAACACTTTTGCCCTTGGTGCTTCTCCTGGTCCCGATTGTTAATTGTTGTTATTTTGCAGAGTAAAATATTGATGACATTGGTCAAAAAGATTGACAGCAGCATGAATTGTTATTAACCAGACTGTTGGTTGCAGCTTACATTTCAATGCATTCTAGGATGAAGCAGAAGCCCTCCGGGGAGTCTCTTTTTCATTCTCTTTTCCAAAGAGGCAGAAATTAACTCTTTCACAACTTTCTTTGCAATTGTTCCTTATTCTGCTTCCTTTGAGCAATTAAAGCACCAGGTATTGATTTTTACCTTGAAAAATAAAAGGATTCATTATTCACCAAGGTGGAGGTTGGAAATTGTCCTCAAAGCTTGAAGTAATCAAACACACAATAGTTCTTAAAGAACCAAAGGTGGAAATGATAAGGTAGATCTTGGGAAGACAGAAGAAGCAGAGTATCAGGAGAAAGGTGACCTCAGGGCAGAGGGAAAGCCACTCCTTCTTCACACCCACCACAGACACCCTGACAACAGGAACACAGATCACATGGTCTCAAACTTTTGGGAAATGTTCATCTTTTGTATCTCCATGCAGCCAATGAAGTCTGACTACCAAAGCCTCTTCTGAATGATCTTGTCATCCATTGCTCATAATAGTGTATCCATATGGTGCAAATTAGTATGGATTACTTTCACACCTGTGGGATGACTATCTATGAGGCCATTTATAATCAATATGATGAACTGAACAGTCACACTGGAGTGAGAGATGGAAACCACATGTCCTGGGGTGAGACAAAATCCCAGTAACTAATATTGCCATTTTTTTTCTTAGACTCGATCTTATATCTCAGAAATAGAAGGCAGTGAATCTTCTTGAAGGTATTTCCAGGCATATTAGTCAAATCAACAACTATGGCCAATTCTGAGTCTTGTGGAGTTTTTTTAAGCTGTGGACTTTTTCACCAACTATTAAACTTGTGAGAGGTGTGTTGGTGACTGACGAAAGTATGTGGTGCCACACATCTCATCCCTCTGCTGGTTGTCACTTTGTTAATGTCTTTGTTGCCTTCCTCTTAGATATTTTCATGGTTTCCTCTTCTATACCTCTTCTTATAAAATCACAAAATGATACATCTTGGTGTGTTAGACCATGATCATGTCTGATCTTTGGAAGCATTAGTCGCTCAGTTGTGTCTGACTTTTTATGACACCACAGACTGTAGCCTCCCAGATTCCTCTGTCCTTGGGATTTTCCAGGCAAGAACACTGGAGTGGGTTGCCATTTCCTTCTCCAGGGTCCTTGGAAAGCCCTCGGCAAAAACTCCCCTCTTTTATATATAGGAAGCCCTCATGTTGAGAAGTCCATCATACATTCTTACCTACACAAGAGACTAGAAGTACGACTGCATGTGTTGGTAGTCACAGGTGGATAAAGGTTGGGTGAGACGTGTGTGCTGCTAGGAAGTAACTGGTGAGTCTTCCTGGGTTGTGTGGGTAAATTCATGGATTGGAGGATCCAGGGCCTTTCCAACCAGATGGGACCCTGACTCCAAACTGGTCAAACTAAGGAAATCATCCTAAGGAAATTAGATGAGTGGGTGAGGGAGGGCAGCACTGGGCCCCTCGTGAACTTCAATACTACACCATCCTTTGCCTTAGCTTGTGGAAGTATATCCTTGTCTATGTTAAGTAGACCCATGGTGCCACTGAAGTGTGGTCTGAGCATCCCCTTTCTACTCATTTCTCAGCTTCGGTGTGGGTATTTCTTAATTTGTCCGACTATACAGTCACACTGTTGAGCTTGTCTATACCAAAGTCTTCTAGCTATACTTCGGTTTTGTTTGTAAACATCAGTACCAGCCTCCAATTTGGAATGTCNACTGAAGTGTGGTCTGAGCATCCCCTTTCTACTCATTTCTCAGCTTCGGTGTGGGTATTTCTTAATTTGTCCGACTATACAGTCACACTGTTGAGCTTGTCTATACCAAAGTCTTCTAGCTATACTTCGGTTTTGTTTGTAAACATCAGTACCAGCCTCCAATTTGGAATGTCCGCATTTTATAAAATGTTCCTTACTGACACAGCCAAGGACTGTGTGTTGTACAGCTGCGTTAAGATATTGAAATGATTTCCTGAACTGAAGCTCCTTGAAGTGTTGGAGTCAATCAGAAGCACCGGCGGTCATGTGGCATCATTTCATGGCTTATGGAGAACATAATCGCATGTCAAGAAGAATCTCTGAGTAATTTATTTAAACACTGGTCACAATTGTGCTTTCTCCATTCCTTGTGTCCCTAGTAATTTAACCTGCAGTGTTTTCATCCATGACATTTAATCAATACATGAAAATCACTTCAGGGACCCATTATATCCTGAATTCATTAATCTGCTTGGGCAAGAGACAAGCATATGGGAAGGTTTCTTGTTTGAGGTCGTGAAGGAGGATGGGTGGTACCAACTTCTGGTTTTCTAAGCTCTTCAGAGACTAGTACCTGGAACACTAAGTGGTCTTCTTGGCTTCCGTGTTTAATTCAAGCATTTTCCAGTTAGATACAGTTTGCACAAACTTGAGAGTGCATACATATTGGTTCTTCTTTTTCTTACTGTTTCTATTCTACAGGGTACTTTCTGATAAGAAATACAAAGTACACATGCTTCTTTCAGAGGTCCAGATGTTTTATTCATCATAGAATATAAGGGTGAAAGTAATGCAGTAAAATTTCACTTGTTCCAGTCATCAATTGGAATCTGGTTTATGACTGCACAATAAGAAACCAATGAGATCGTCTGTACTACTGTGATATATCATAAAATATCCCTTAATCCTTAGGCTTTGCTTAGAAGCTGATTTATTAGGAGTCTAAAATAGATACAAATTAAGTTTAACATAATGCAATGCAGCCCAATCAGACTACGATTGCATTAAATTGACATAAATTGAATCATTTTTTAATGAAATGAGCANCAGTCATCAATTGGAATCTGGTTTATGACTGCACAATAAGAAACCAATGAGATCGGCTGTACTACTGTGATATATCATAAAATATCCCTTAATCCTTAGGCTTTGCTTAGAAGCTGATTTATTAGGAGTCTAAAATAGATACAAATTAAGTTTAACATAATGCAATGCAGCCCAATCAGACTACGATTGCATTAAATTGACATAAATTGAATCATTTTTTAATGAAATGAGCACGCTGCAGTATTTCAGAATTCTTGTTATTATTCATAGCCAAGAACAATGAGATGTTTTATGATTCTTAGTTACGTGTATTCCTTTGTTCCATAGTCCATGTGTTGGACTATTTTTGAATTACATAAATCAATTGGCACTATTAGTGGCTTCATTACTAAATAAACCTAACATGAGAATTTTCACAGGTTTNAACAATGAGATGTTTTATGATTCTTAGTTACTTGTATTCCTTTGTTCCATAGTCCATGTGTTGGACTATTTTTGAATTGCATAAATCAATTGGCACTATTAGTGGCTTCATTACTAAATAAACCTAACATGAGAATTTTCACAGGTTTGTCTAAACCATGTACATTTGACTTTTCACGGATCAGGATGGTCTGAATGTTAGTATCGCTGTGTTATGAGGATTTTCACTCACTGCTGATTTGTGCTAGTACCACGTCTCTAATAAGGCAGCACTAATTAAATGACGTATCTAGAAGAGCAAGTTCCACCACACAGATGGACCAATCTTTCTAGTGGGAACCTAATAGGAGATGATGCTTCAGTAAATTGTATTTCTTCCTCACATGGATTTCTATATGACTGAGAGGACGAGAAGGATCTCCATGTGCTACGGTGGAGAGACATCAGTGTATATGTGTGCAGAAAGCACAGTAGACAACAGTAAATTTTGAATCCTTACATCATACCCTATTGTATATCATGCATCTATGACAAGGACAGAGTACAAATTAGTACATATGTGCATTTCCTCATGTCTACCTGAACAAATCTAGGGTGAGAAGACGCAATTAACTAAATACATTAAACACTCAAAAATAGGTAAGATGGATGGGGAAAGAGGTGTCAGTGAGCTATTGGTTTATCTCGTTTATAGCCTTTTGAACTTTAGACCAAATNGGCCGTTCCTGACCTTCAACGTGGGATAGATCCTCTAGGCCCTCCTGCGGCTGCGCAGCCACTGATCCTTGGGTTGCTCCTCCCGGTCGCTGGCCCTGGCCTCGGGCGTGGGTGGCTCCTCCCAGCTGCCGCCTCGGGCTCAGGCTCAGGGTCACTGCCCTTGGCTCTGAGCTCGAGGTGGCCCCTCCCAGCTGCCACTCCTGGCCTCGGGCTTGTGGTGGCTCTCCGGGGTCACCGCCCCTGGCCTCAAGCTTGAGGTGGCTTCTCCCGACTGCCCCTGACCTCGGATGCGGGGTGTCTCCCCCCGGCCGCCACTGGCCTTGGAAGTGGGGCAGCTCCTCCCGGCCGCCGCCCTGACCTCGGACCACACGGGGTGTCTGCCCCCAGCTGCCACTGGTCTCGGATGTGGGATGGCTCCACCCAGCTGCCACCCTGACCTCAGACGCTCCTGACCTCGGATGCAGGGTGTCTCCCCCCGGCCGCCACTGGCCTCGGATGCGCGGTGGCTCCACCCAGCTGCCACCCTGACCTCAGACGCTGGGTATCTTCTCCTGGCCGTCACTGGGCTCAGTCGTGGGGCAGTTCTTCCCGGCCGCCGCCCTGACCTCGGATGCGGGGTGTCGCCTCCCGGCCGCCCCTGACCTCAGACACGGAGATGTCTGGTTAGGCAGTCAATATTACTGAACTCTCTGCTTCATTCCAGCCACACTTCTGTCACAGCCACCATATTGAGTCATTATCTGGCTTTCAGTTTTTCTTATACATTTGTTCTTCAATATGTAAATTCCTGGGAGATATTTAAGTGGCCTTAAATATTAGTGGCGTTAAATATTAAGTGGCCTTTGGCTGCTGCCTAATGGGAAAAAGGAGTATGTGGCTAAATAATTTATAGAGCTGTCAGTGCTTTCCAAAACATATGTTGAAACTGAAGGCAAACTACGAAGATCCTTTTGATTTCCAATGTATCAGAAAAGAGGATTTTGTCACCCATGTATTTCAAGACACTTGACATTGTGTTCTGAATGACACTACATTGTGTATGTCAAGAATTGTTTTCTTGCTACTATATACCATTGTGTTGGTGGTACACAGCAGGTGACTATCTTCCTGAATGAATCACTTATCTGGATACTGAGAAAAGAAAATATGGCAATTTAGAAAATTGAAAATATGAAAATTTAGACCAATGTAATTTTATTATAAGTACACATACTTGATTGACATCATTTTATTATATTTCTATTGTTGAAAACCTTACTGATATTTTCCTTTATAGTTAATAGTACTAATGTATTAATCTTATATGTCAATACTAAATCAAGTAAATATTCAAAAATACTTATAATAAGAGATAATTATTATTGTGATGATTTACATCTAACTTATATTAATGGAATTCTTTATAAGGAGAATGAGACAAGTAAAAATTGCCATGATATTTAAAGCCTGCCTGTATAGGATTATGGACAATGTATTCAATGCAGAACACAACCCTCTGACACAATGCGCCCAGATCAAACACTTAGGAAGTAACTCTATCAGCCCAGGTGAGGCACACAGCTGCTGATTGGGCCCAAGGTTATCACAGATGGTTGTGATGTTTGTTAATAGCACAAAGGCATCTGGCTGAGGGGAACTAGTGAAAGCTAATGTCTAGTCCACTGCTCAAATATCTATGGCCCCTGGGAACATCCACCTGCTCCAAGATAGGCAGTCTTGAAGTTCTTCCAGGGTGTTCTATTATTGTACTAGTGGTGAACTTACAACCTGGCCTTTTCCAAGATGTGAACTAATCTCCTGTGGGTTGTGGCTGGACAAATCAGCCTGTCAAGATTTCTTTCCTCTTTGTATAGCATTGAGATTTGATGGAAAATCCAGTGTAAAATTTTCATCCTAAGTCACTCCTTTCACATTTAGCCAAAGAGTTCTTCTACAGTTGATCCTTTCCAAATGAGACTTTGATAGAAATGATATTGATTTATATAAATTAAAACACATGTGACCCCTGGAGAGGTATTCTTATTTGACTAATTTTTCCTCATTTGTGGCTTTTCTGAAAGCAACATAACAATTCCAAGCTGTCAAATAAGAGAATTATTTTTTAATGAAAAGAACTTTTTTCAGCAGGGATAACTATACATATCAATTAATATGTGGTCTCAGTTTTTGTTGGCTTTTGCAGACTGAAAGTATAGTGTTCTTTCTTTTAGCATTGCTGCACAGGTTTCTGTGATCTTAAATTTGGCCTTTATAGTGAAATCAATAAATCAATGATTTTCTAATTGTTAAGTTGAAACCTAAATCCACATCTCAGGTCCTGGAGGATCTACTGCTATTTTTTGAAAACAAAAAACCTTTCACCAAGTGACTTTCAAAGTGAGTTATGTTTCCTCCTTTAAATGTTAGCAAGCAAGGAGGGGAGCTGTGTGAAATCATCTGTTGCCTGACTTTGGAGAAGAGGGAAAAAATTGACATTGCACATATTTCTAGTAGATAAGTAAGGACCATGAGAAAAGATGTATTTAGGAAACAATTAGTTAATCATTTTTATCTTCTGCTGAGACATCTGACAAGAGTTATTTCATTATTTTTGCTATCTGGGAACTTTTTTTTTTTCTGAATAAGATAAAGAGCAGTGTGAGAGGGCCATACCACTGTGCTTGCTGTGTACGTGCGGGTATGCGGAGGAAGACAGTTTTAAGCATTATAGATTATTCCAGCAAGAAGTCAACTTGCTCTTCAAAAAACTATTTCCTCTTATGTTTGGATTGTAACTACGCCAATAAAGGGCTCTTAATTTTAGTAGCAATATGAAGATGTAAGTTGGGAATTACAAATGCCTACCTCGGAGTAAAGCACACATAGAAGACAGAGAGTTATACAAGAGCAAATTATGGGATGAATTATCTCAAACTGAAAATGAGTATTTTAGTTCATATGATTGTCACACGTTTTCAAAATTCTAGTTTTCAAAGATCAAAATTGAACTGATTTGGAGAATTCAAAGAAATCAAAATAAGATTTTGACCTCTTAGAACTTACAATCGAAAACAGACTAATAAGATATAGTAACAAATGTAAAAATAATTCAAAGTGTAGAAAAATATTCACCTATTTGCAGAATAATTTTTCTGTTTATGTCACATACAGCTGTTGTTTGACTATTTTTACTATGTGATATTAGCAAACATATTAATGTGTAGTTACTTATTGTATACCTACTCATTTATTTGGAAAAAAAACTTTGAAATTTATTTTCCTTATAATTTTTATTTACTTTTTTGCTATGTAAGATTATTTTTTTAGTCTGTTTATTTGGGAATTTTTCATACCAAATGTTTCTTTAAACAAAAATTATGTTTCTCTGCTCAAGAAAAATCAAAAGGAAATGCTTAAGTCATAAGGAGCTGCTACTAAAAGATTCAGGACTTATTTCTTGACCTGACCTGAGGTTTTTCCATCTTTCATTTATTTTCAACAAATTAATCCTTACCTTTATCTTTATTTTCTTCCTACCTCTTTGCCAATATACTATGTCCAATCTTAAAAGCAAACANGAAAAATATTCACCTATTTGCAGAATAATTTTTCTGTTTATGTCACATACAGCTGTTGTTTGACTATTTTTACTATGTGATATTAGCAAACATATTAATGTGTAGTTACTTATTGTATACCTACTCATTTATTTGGAAAAAAACTTTGAAATTTATTTTCCTTATAATTTTTATTTACTTTTTTGCTATGTAAGATTATTTTTTTAGTCTGTTTATTTGGGAATTTTTCATACCAAATGTTTCTTTAAACAAAAATTATGTTTCTCTGCTCAAGAAAAATCAAAAGGAAATGCTTAAGTCATAAGGAGCTGCTACTAAAAGATTCAGGACTTATTTCTTGACCTGACCTGAGGTTTTTCCATCTTTCATTTATTTTCAACAAATTAATCCTTACCTTTATCTTTATTTTCTTCCTACCTCTTTGCCAATATACTATGTCCAATCTTAAAAGCAAACATCACAAATATGAGCTATTACCAAACTTATTATCATCATAGGCATCACAGGGTAACAGAGGTTCTTATTTATAGACTGTGGGTCTTTGATTTTCATTTATTCTCTTTCTTACTTCTCTACATCATTATCATACACACTGTAACAAAAATAAAGTTGGTTTAAATGAACACTAGAGAATCCAGGGATGGGGAAGCCTGGTGGGCAGCTGTCTATGGGGTCGCACAGAGTTGGATACAACTTAAGCGTCTTAGCAGCAGCAGCAGCAGCAAAGCGAAAACAAGACCAGTAAGAGTGGAAAAAGAAAGAAGCAAGATATTGTCGGTACAGAAAAGAAAAGGGATAAAAGGTCTCTGTTTTGTCTCGGTGGCAATGAAGAAGAATGAATGTTTTCAAATAGTCAATTATTTTTGTTGTATTGTCATGCTGTTTTCTCTCCCTTATTTGCAGACTGGAGGTGTTCCCCCTTCTGGTTTTCACTCTAATGTTGCAGTTGATAGAGAAAATAAGGAGAGGGAATCACATATATTTAGGAACTAGATTGAATAAACTGAAAATGGAGACAAGAGCCTTTTTACTTGACCTTCTGTGTCCCATATCTCTGGAATTAAGCCTTAGTGACTTAAGACTCTTACTTGAAATCTGATGAAAAAAGAAATCCTACATTTAATAACATTCAATAAATTTAAAAAATTCACTCTTCTCCCTTTGTTTTCAAAGAAAAATGAGATATTCCTTTTCAGAAGCCCACATATTTCCAGAAGGAATTGAAAAATGATGGGAAATTCAGATTCATTGTTTAAACATTAAACTTCTTATTTCTGTCTTCAAAGGATAGTGATAAAATTAATGAAGGTAATCATGAATGTCATGGGCTTGGACTCATCTGTTCATGTATTAGCAAATTATATCATCTAAACCATTTGTGTGGTCATAATTTAGAGATGTTTACAACTGAAATGATTCTTTGCAGACATATGAACACATAAAAAGGCTTATAAGCTGTTGTATACTGACTTCCTAAATATCACCAACACAGTCTGTTCATAAGACAAATCTGAGTTAATACCTTACTCTGGTAAAGGAGATCTGTGTAAGTGGCCAAGAGAACTTTGTGTCTCATAGTGGAGTGGGCAAGATTCAGTTTTACTGAGAAGTTTCAATTTGATTTAATGTAGGCATTTCATTGTGGGAAATAAGTGGGATTGAAGAATCAGGATATAACACTCAGGGATTGGTAGAAATAGCAAACCAAGGCTTTTTGGTCTTAAGGTTCAAGGAGTCTTAGGATAAAACTGTTGATGCTTTATATTGAAGAGTTTGTGGGCCTTTCACAAAGTTCCTCTGATAAAAAATTAGTGTATTTGCCTAGATAAGAGTTTTCTGGAATATAAAAGTTATGCTAATGGAGGTAATGGAATAATAGAATCATATTATAGAAAATGAGCTGGGTCATGTGAGCGAGTAGGTGGTTTCAATCCTCAGTGTCCAAGCTGTAATTGTATCCATTATTTCTTTACAAATGTTTCATTATTTTTCTAATAAGCCTGAATGGTTCTTATTGTTATGAGTTATAAATGTGTATTATATAAATGTAGAATCTACCACATTATACAGGTCTAAAGCTTATATAATTTTGCTAGCTTTTTTATAGAAAAGGAACACAAAAGTATGGGAAATAACTAAACACATGACTTTGAAAGGTGACTTTACCAGTGATATTTATACATCATTACTGTCACGACTGAAGTGACTTAGCAGCAGCAGTAGCAACTGTCAGGGTAGATACATTTTTGAGAAGAAAATTATCATACACGAAGGTTGGAATTGTCCCATTAGGTTACAACTTCACAGACCTAAAGTCAAGAGACCCTTGCCCTAAAATAACTCATGATGCTCTATCCCCTAAGAACAAATATTTCCTGTCATCAGGGAACCCATACTTCTTGAACAAGCTTGTAGCTTTGCCTTTATAAGCCTCTGACTCAGTCTCTTCTCTGCAACACTTGATTTTATCCAAATATGTGAAATTTTTAAAAGTGAAAGTGTTAGTTGCTCAGTTGTGTCTGATTCTTTGCGACTCCATGGACTATAGCCCATCAGGCCCCTCTTTTCATGGAATTCTCTAGGCAAGAATACTGGAGTGGGTTGCCATGCCCTCCTCTAGGGGATCTTCCCAACTCAGGGATGGAACCCTTTTCAAGACCTCAAATAAAGCTCTTTATTCTTCGAATCCTCCATACTTATTATTATTATTTTTTTTTATATGCAGATAGTTTTTATGCTTTATTTCTCTTTTTTTTAAATTTTATTTTTACTTTATTTTACTTTACAATACCGTATTGGTTTTGCCATACATTGACATGAATCCACCATGGGTGTATATTAGCTCCCAATCCCGAATCCTCCTCCGACCTCCCACCCTACATCATCTCTCTGGATCATCCCCGTGCACCAGCCCCAAGCATCCTGTATCCTGTATCGAACATAGGCCTGTGCTTCGTTCTTACATGATAGTATACACGTTTCAATGCCATTTTCCCAAATCATCCCACCCTCTCCCTCTCCCACAGAGTCCAAAAGTCCTTTCTATACATTTGTGTCTCTTTTGCTGTCTCACATACAGGGTCATCACTGCCATCTTTCTAAATTCCATATATATGTGTCAGTATACTGTATTGGTGTTTTTCTTTCTTATTATTGTTTCACAGAAAAATGCAATATGTTTGGAAATACAGGAACTGTATTAGCCTTGGAAGAAAATTAATCTAGGATAGTCTAAAGATATAGAAAAATTATGGTAAAGCTGGAATTTAGGAGCGATTTAGAATGGATTGGTCCCATGATCAGAATTGAAAAAAGGAAGTTAAAATTAGCTGACAAAATAGCCACAGATTTGCAGATCACACTGAGCAGGCAGTCATGATGAGGGCCTTTTAAGAAAGGTGAAGATATGGTGATTTAGTCGCTAAGTCATTTCCAACTCTTGTGACACTGTGGACTCTAGCTTGCCAAGCTCCTCTGTCCATGGGATTCTCCAGGCAAGAACACTGGAGTAGGCTGCCATTTCCTTCTCCAGGGGATCTTCCTTACCCAGGAATCGAACCCGGCTCTCCTGCCTTGCAGGCAGATTTTTTACTGACTGAGCTATGAGGGAAGATGTAAGTCTGTTACTTGGGCAAGCAGTGTAAGCTGCAGTGATTGAGGAAGGGGAATCAGAAATTACTTTTAGGACAAATTCTATGTGTTTTTCACATGCCATCATGAAGAAGACCTTGATCCTAAAGTCAGACCAAGCTTTAATCTTGATGTCTCCATTATGCTAGATGTCAAGTAATAAGCCAAATTTGTCTACTTGTAGTTTTAACTGGTGTTTTCAAAATTTCAGTATTTTTCATGTTATCTTTACAACACCTGACAGACTACTTAGCTTTAACTAGATCAACTAGCTTTCTTAAACATATATATTGACTCGGGTTTGATCCTTGAATCAGGAAGATCCCCTGGAGAAGGAAATAAGAACCCACTCCATTATTCTTGCCTGGGAAATCCCATAGACTGAGGAGCCTGGCAGGCTACAGTCCGTGGAGTTGCAAAAAAGTTGCACAGAACTTAGCAAAAGTATTTTTTTTTAAATTTCTGTATCATTGTTTTAAAAAAATCACTATAATAGAAGATAATTATGCAAAATAATTTTAAGTCAAGGTTTTAAAATTTCAGCTAAACACTGTTACCTAACAAAGGTTCTAATAACAATGGTTACTTTGTCTTCCATTAAAGATTAACAAGTAAAAGTGAGGTGTAAAGGCATAATAAGTGCACACTGACATTATCTTAGAGTAACCAGAAGATGTATAGATACTTGAATAATATCTGTATATGTTTTCCATGTTATTTAATGCATATCAGTCATATTCACATCCTTCATTGCAGAAAGCACTTTTGTAATGAGCAACCTTCATTAGCAAGCAAGAATCACATTGTGAAATTTTAACCTCTCTAAAAAAATAAAATATTTCCTTTCAGGTTTGAAGCCCATCTGACTACTCTGAGACATAATTTGCCTTGGGCTAACAGAATAAGTGGCATCAAATCACAGTCAGTAATTCTTATTTTTATCTTTCAAAAATGCATTTCCTTCAATACTTAACAAGTAGTTGGTAAGAAAAATCTGATAATACAGCCCTATTCTTGCTGTTAAATGTCACAGTAGTCAACAAATATTGTGTCAACAATACTTATTGTGCATATGTTATATTCCAAGCATTGTTGTACATTAGGAACATCAGTTCAGTTCAGTTCAGTTCAGTCGCTCAGTCATGTCTGACTCTTTGTGACCTCATGAATCGCAGCACTCCAGGCCTCCCTGTCCATCACCATCTCCTGGAGTTCACTCAGACTCGCGTTCATCGAGTCAGTGATGCCATCCAGCCATCTCATCCTCGGTCGTCCCCTTCTCCTCCTGCCCCCACTCCCTCCCAGAATCAGAGTCTTTTCCAATGAGTCAACTCTTCGCATAAGGTGGCCAAAGTACTGGAGTTTCAGCTTTAGCATCATTCCTTCCAAAGAAATCCCAGGGTTGATCTCCTTCAGAATGGACTGGTTGGATCTCCTTGCAATCCAAGGGACTCTCAAGAGTCTTCTCCAACACCACAGCATCAATTCTTTGGCGCTCAGCCTTCTTCACAGTCCAACTCTCACATCCATACATGACCACAGGAAAAACCATAGCCTTGACTAGACGGACCTTAGTTGGCAAAGTAATGTCTCTTCTTTTGAAAATACTATCTAGGTTGGACATAACTTTTCTTCCAAGGAGTAAGCATCTTTTAATTTCATGGGTACAGTCACCATCTGCAGTGATTTTGGAGCCCCCCAAAATAAAGTCTGACACTGTTTCCACTGTTTCCCCATCTATTTCCCATGAAGTGATGGGACCAGATGCCATGATCTTCGTTTTCTGAATGTTGAGCTTTATACCAAAGGATAAAACAAAAACTTACTGCTTTCTAAATGACATCAAAACATTTATATCTACTACACAAGTTAACCAAACAAAAATATACATCTAAATATACTTACAAATATACTTATACAGATATGTACATAATATATAAGTACAAAATGAAAAGAAATATAAATACAAGGATGGATGCCACCCTTGATGCTATACAATACTATCACCATATATTGCCATTGTGAAGATCAGTATAAACAATTTTGTACAATCTACAATTTTCTCACCACTGTCTTCTATTGGGTCTTCCCAGGTGGCACAATGGTAAAGAATATGCCTGCAATACAGGAGATGTAAGAGACACAGTTTCGATTCCTGGGTCAGGAAGTTCCCCTGAAGTAAGAAAAGGCAACCTGCTCCAGTATTCTTGTCTGGAAAATTCCATAGACAGAGAAGCTTGGTGTGCTACAGTCCACGGGGTCACAAAGAGTTGAAAACAACTGAGCGTGCATTCACAAACACACACATACACACATGCACACAGTCTTCTATTAGCCCCATATCTAATAGTCTTACTTGCTGATTGATATATTTTGCAGAAAGTTTTTACCTGTTTGGCACTAGGAATATTTACCAACTTCTACTTCAAAAACCTTTATGGAAAAATAATAAGTGCTTGAGTCCATATCTTAATATACAGCAAAATTGATCTTCAGATTTTCTGCTTCCATATCCCTCCATCTGAAGGTTCCCTGGAATCTGAGTTCTTAAAGGTAGAACACTTTGTTATTTATATTTCTTTTCCTAATAAATAGAAAATAAAGCTCTTGCCATGTTGTAAATTATCAGTATTTGTCTTTAAGTAGATGAACAAAGGAAGGTTTAAGAGGCATATCACTTGAATGAAGCGAAAATTTCACTATGGCTAACTAAACTGTCTAGGCTTTATTAACTCTTAATTCCCTTATTAATTTCTGTAGCTTCTAATGTTAGGAAACAGTGATTTTATAGACCTCAGGGCCTCTGAACTCATGAAAACATCCTTAGAAACTAAATATTGCAGTGCCCAAGGTCAAAATGTTTCCAAAGCAGTTAGTAATCATAGCAGGCTTTATTATTATTATTATTATTATATGCTATATTTGGGCTTCTCTGGTAGCTCAGCTGGTGAAGAATCTGCCTGCAGTGCGGGAGTGAAGTAAAGTGAAGTTGCTCAGTCGTGTCCGACTCTTTGTGACCCCATGGACTGTAGCCTATCAGGCTCCTCCATCCATCGGATTTTCCAGGCAAGAGTGCTGGAGTGGATTGACATTTCCTTCTCCAGGGGATCTTCCCAATCCAGGAATCAAATCTGGGTCTCCCTCATTGCCGGCTTTACCGTCTGAGCCACCAGGCTCCACTTCAATTCCTGGGTCGGGAAGATCCCCTGGAGAAGAAATAGGCTACCCATTCCAGAATTCATGGACTTCTCTGGTGGCTCAGACTTCTCAGGTGGCAAAGAATTCATCTGCAGGGTGGGAGATGTGGATTCAATCCCTGGGTTGGGAAAATCACTGGAGCAGGGCATGGTAACCCACTCCAGTATTCTTGCCTGAGGAATCCCCATGGACAGAGGAGCCTGGTGGGCTACAGTCGATGGGGTCACAAAGAGTCTAACATGACTGAGCATCTAAGCACAGCACATAGCACATACTATATTTTATAACATGTTTTTACTAAGAGAGAAGAGCAAAAGGTAAAAAGTATGATTCCCAAGTGTTTGGAAAAACTTCCAAGGAAAAATACATGTTCTGGGCCTTCCAGTCAAAGCTCAGCCCTTTGCTTAATACCTAACCTTTGGTCAGATGTTTTGCTTACTTATCTCATAAGTATATGGTCAGCCGGAGAAGGCAATGGCAACCCACTCCAGTACTCTTGCCTCGAAAATCCCATGGACAGAGGAGCCTGGTAGGCTGCAGTCCATGGGATTGTGAAGAGTTGGACATGACTGAGCGACTTCACTTTCACTTCTCACTTTCATGCATTGGAGAAGGAAATGGCAACCCACTCCAGTGTTCTTGCCTGGAGAATCCCAGGGATGGGGGAGCCTGGTGGGCTGCCGTCTATGGGGTCACACAGAGTCACACACGACTGAAGTGACTTAGCAGTAGCAGTATATAGTCAGCATATCAACTGAAAATTCTTCACTCCAGTTGTTACTTGATTATGAAATGTATTTGTTCCCCTTGGCATGTGACACTGAGATATAACTCCTTGCTGTGATCTTAGCTTGAAGGTAATGCTCTGGTGAACTTGCTCATTCTTATGTGTTTGTTATTTCTCTACCACATCCATATCCTAATGCTAGTCTTTGCTAATCTTCAATACTTTCATGTTATAACATTCTGTGAATGCCCCTCACACATAGTGAGGCAGTTTCCTAAGGGCTTCTAGTTGAAGACTGAAACAGGCAGAGGATCAGGCTGTCTGGTTATTCACAGAAGTTTAATTACTTCTTATGGCTGATCTTTATTAGTGAGTATCAATTTTCCTTGATTCTAATCTAGTAGATGTGTTCTTGGAGTATGGTAAAATAATTTGAGGTTAACAGCTAACTTCAGAATGTGTTTGCTTCCTAATACCCTCGTTAGAGACATCATTTGTAGATTTGATTGCTGACATAAACAACAATCTTTGAGCTCTGGTAATTACTTTGGCCACCTCATGAGAAGAGTTGACTCATTGGAAAAGACTCTGATGCTGGGAGGGATTGGGGGCGTGAGGAGAAGGGGACGACAGAGGATGAGATGGCTGGATGGCATCAC
>SJYS01008568.1:256714-273010 GCA_006410695.1 Philantomba maxwellii | reverse complement strand
TAAAAAAAAAAAAAAGGCTTGTTGAATTTATGACATGACAAATTAATATAAAAACAGTAACTATTATGTTTTGTTCTTGATTCTAAAGTATAGGCAGAAAATTTCAGATACGTAAAAATGTGACAATGTTTTTAGGGAAAATATCTAATTTTTGTCAATTCCAGGTAAACTGAGTCATGTCACATTTATGTTGTGCCAGTTCAGTATTTTTTCATTTAGTTCCTACAACCAGATTTTCTTTTAAGAGCTATTGGTCTAAGATAGCTTTATGGCATTAAATGGTGAGAAGTTTATTAGCCAAGCTTGCAATTTCACCTACCATGCCTTTAGATGTCTCTGTTCTCAAACAGGACCTGAAAATACGGCCCACTCTTGGTTCTTTTCCTTGTCATAACTGTGAGAAACTTCAAGTCTGTAGGCACTTTATTCCTTTCAACTTATATTCATACATTCTTCCAGAATCAAGGGCATTTGGCAGCTCTCTAAATCTACTCTGTGCTCCCAGGCTATTCACCAGGACAGCCTTTCCTTGCTCCTGCCTCAGCATCTGAAACAGCTTATATACATGAGGAGCTTTATTTTTGTGCCTCTGTGATGGCACAAGGACTACAGTGAAACTGCTGACTCTGGAGGGTCCAGAGGCACTTTAATTTCAGATTCCTAAAGACTTTAACTGACCTTTAATACTTTGTTTGCCCTCAAACTTCTTTTACTATACAATCTCATTGTAGTGAGAAACACTAGTACAGTAAAGCTTTCTTCCTTGCCTTCCTGTTCTATCTCAGCTGTGGCTTGCCATGTTAAAATACATAATTTGATGCCTCTTCTTGGTCTACTATGCCAAGTCCTTTGTGGGGCAATAGTATTAGAGCCTGAATTGAGGAGATATCAGTGGACAGGGAATTGTTAGGGGTAAAGCTATAAGATCTGGTCTGGAGTTCTTCTTGTGCACAGGCATTGTGTAAGCATTTTGTATTCATTGCCTAACTTAGTCTTCATAATCTTACTTTGTATATTGAGAGGGTGCAATCACTGGTTGACATGGGCATTAAACCCAGACAATCAGAGGCTCCTCACTTTCTCTCCTCTGTCCTTGGAATGTATGATCCACTTATTCTTCTACATCAGGAGCCACTTCAGTGTTTCAGGCTTGAGAGTAATGTGTTGTTGAGACCATCTGAATGATATATGTCATTGAAATCCAGCAAGTGGAACCAGAGATTTAGTCACTTGTAGCCACGTAAGACAATGCCTCATATAAATGTTCTTTTGTTTATTAAAACTGCCACTTACAAATACGGAGGTGACCTACCTCCTTCTTCAGCCTGCTCTTTTCCTCCATATATTGGAGTCAGTTTATGATTACATCTGGAGAGCTCCTGGCAATTGGCAAGGCAGCCAGGAGGGAGGCCACTGACCTCTATGTAGGGAAGTCTGAGCTGTATTTTAGGTGTTTGGGCATCACCACCTGAAGGTAAGGATACCCAGGAACACCTCAGATTTAATGTGTTTATTTTAATGTATTTAATGAAGAACTGTGTATAGCATACTGCAACAGAGAAGAAAAATGCACGACTGAAACATGGAATGGCTTTTCACTGTGGGCATTCCAGCTAGAGACTGAAGCTCCAGTTAGAAAGTTGGAAGAAGAAGTTAGACAAGGGCTGCCCTGCAGGATTTGGAGCTGGCAGACAAGGTTGGAGGAGCAGGGTAATACATTGGAGAATATAATGTGAGCTTTACAAAGCTAAGAATGTAAAAGATGACATGAGCTAGGTCTGAATGCTATGACAAAGTCTGATTGAGATGCTAGGAGGTGGAATCCCTGGGAAAGTAGAGGGAGTGAAGAGGGGGATGTTATGGTGATTGAGGGTGAAACAAAGTGGCTCATGTCCTTAGACTCTAATACAGAGAAAAGCAAAAGAACAGCAACCACCCCAACCAGTGGAGCAGTCCCAGATTCAGGAAACACCTATGTTGAAAGAATATACGCCCACTGGGCTTATTGATATAGCTATTACTTCAATAGATATAATAGCCTGGATGCATAAAAGCAGCTACCACCATAGTGCCCACATGGGAAGACATTACCAAAACTGCTGGATTTCCCTTAAAATAGATTGACTTGGTTAATGCAGGAACTAACATGTCATGTGTTGGAGCAATCCACAAGATTCCCAACTGGTAAAGGAAATGGCAAACTGATTACATAGGATCCCTCTCTCCAAGTAGTTTTGGCTGTTTAGTCGCTCAGTGATGTCCAATTCTTTGTGACAGCATGGACTGCAGCATACCAGATCTCCCTGTCCTTCACCATCTCCTGGAGTTTGCTCAAACTCATGTCCATTGAGTTGGTAATGCCATCCAACCATCTTGTTCTCTGTCATCCCCTTCTCTTCCTTCAATCTTTCCCAGCATCAGGGTTTTTTCCATTGAATAAACTCTTCACATCAAGTAGCCAAAGTATTAGAGCTTCAGCATCAGTTCTTCCAATGAATATTCAGGGTTTATTTCCTTTAGAATTGACTGATTTGATCTCCTTGCTATCTAAGGGACTTTCAAGAGTCTTCTCCAACATCACAGTTCAAAAGCATCAATTCTTGAGTGCTCAGCATTGCTTATGGCCCAACTCTCACAGTCATACATGATTACTGGAAAACCATAGCTTTAACTATTGGACTATTTTGGCAAAGTAATGTATCTGCTTTTTAATATGCTGTCTAGGTTTGTCTCCCTCCAAGAGAGTGTGCTAAATATGTCTATTTTGTGTGGGTACATTGTTTGACCTAACCCATACTTTCCCCTGTCACCGTGAAGACCAGGCTGCCAACATCAGGGAATTAAAGAAGATGAAAAAAAATTAGTTGCTCAGTGGTGTTCGACTCTTTGCAACCCCATGGACTATAGCTTGCCAGGCTCCTCTGTCCATGGGGTTAACCAGGCCAGAATACTGGAGTGGGCAGCCATGCCCTTTCCCCAAGGGATCTTCTTGACCCAAGAATGGAACCTGGGTTTCCTGCATTGGCAGGCGGATTCTTTACTGTCTGAGCCACCAGGAAAAGCCACTTTTATAGAAAAGACTGTGATTGAGGGTCACATTTCAAAGGCAATGGTATGCAAATCATACTACATGCAAATAACATGACACTGAATGGATATTCCATCTCCCTTAAAATGCTCAAGCAGCAGGAATGGTAGAAAGGAAGAATGAATAGTAAAGCAGAAGATAATACATTTGAACGATCAACCAGTAGAGCTTGCAGTTCCATATGTCAGACTGTGGACCTCTGTTGACACACCCCGTGCTGTAAAGGTATGGAAGTCTTGAGGCCTTGGGAGAAAGCCATTGCCCCCATTCTCACTGTGGAACAATGTGCTATGCTGCTGAGATCACCCAGTCCCATCACACCTGGGAGAGGCATCAGCTATTGGAATTTGCAGTAGAATGTCCCACCAAGATAGATGAGCTACTTGATACCTCTAGGTGAAAGGGAACTACTCTGTCTCTACTGGGATCCCATTGTCTTGCTGCTTAGTTGAACCTGTTGAAAATCCACTATGCCTGGAATGCAACATGCATCACTGAGAGAGGAGGGAGGGTGGGGGCCCCATGCCTGAAAATGCTGTCTTTCTTGACCAAAATGTACAGTATGCAGGAGCATGTCAGATGCCTAAACCTGCAGCTGCAGTAACATCTAAGGATCAGACCACAAGCATAATTCTTATAAAAGAAGGCTTTTCTGTACAAGTTTCTTTTAAATACCTGTCTTTTCATTCTTAGAAATCTGCTGTTTCTGTCATTTCTAGTCGTGGGATAGGCACCTTATGGAAATACTTTTCTACAGTGCGCCCACTTGTATGCTCAGCAAAGGAATCAATCCAGTTGTTGGGTATATGGGCAAGCTTGTCCTGCTCTTTCTCCTTCATGCTTTCCTAACATTAAGCTTTAGCTACAAAGATGATGTCAAGGAAATCTACCTATTTTACTTGTAATGGATTGAGAAGAAGATGTGGTAGGAGAGAAAAAAGACAAATGTGTTAAAGTACTCTGAGGATGATGACAAACGCCTTTCACCTTATTCAATTTTGGACTCTTGGAAAATAGGACATTTTGAGTTTCCCCAACAATACCTCCTATCCAATTTAATCTGAGGAGTGTGTGCATCACAATTTTGTCTATGAGCTATTGGTAGGTAGGGGAAGATGAGTTTAATGTTACCAAATTTCTGGAGCATGGCCAAACATAGGAAGACACTAAATTAAATGTCACCATGACTTTCTGTAAGCCTAACATGACAAGCAGCAAGGTGACTCTGCAGTAGAGGCTTTGAAAAGTGTCCATAGTGATATTGGTCCAGAACTGAACTGAACAAGATTCAGGTGGGGATCAACTTCAGGCACTGGACAAGTTTCAGAAGAACACATTTAACTAAACCATCTCCCAACTTTTGCCACAGATATCATCAAAGCAAGCTGAGTTCAAGTAGAAAAACTGTTAACAAATGTTAACAAGATTCATGCTTACTTATACAAAGCTTTATATTATATACTACGATTTCTCTAGCTCTTATAACAATCCTAACACAGGTACTATTATTTCCATTTGACTGATGACAATCATGAGTCACAGGCTGATTTAAATTGTTGTTGCTCCATCTCTTAGTCATGCCCACCTCTTTGTGACCCCATGGACTGCAGCATGCCAGGTCTCCCTGTCCTTCACCATCTCTTGGAACTTGCTCAAACTCATGTCCATTGAGTCAGTGATGCCACCCAACCATCTCATCCTCTGTCATCCTCTTCTTTTCCTACCTTCAATCTTTCCTAGCATCAGGGTCTTTTCTAATGAGTTGACTCTTAGCATTAGTTGGCCAAAGTATTGGAGTTTAAGAATCAGCACTTCCAGTGAATATTTTGGACTGATTTCCGTTGGGATGGACTAGGTGAATCTCCCTGCAGTCCAAGAGACTGTCAAGAGTCTTCTCCAATGCTGCAATTCAAAAGCATCCATTATTAGCACTCAGCTTTGTTTATAGTCCAACTCAAACATCCATACATGACTACTGGAAAAACCATAGCTTTAACTATACAGATCTTTGTTGGCAAAGTAACATCTCTGCTTTTTAATATGCTGTCTAGGTTGGCCATATCTTTTCTTCCAAGGAGCAAGTGTCTTTAATTTCATGGTGACCATCACTGTCTGCAGTGATTTTGGAGCCCAAGAAAATAAAGCCTGTCACTGTTTCCATTATTTCCCCATCTATTTGCCAGGAAGTGATGGGACTGGATGCCATGATCTTAGCTTTTTGAAAGTTGAGTTTTAAGCCAGCTTTTTAACTCTCCTCCTTCACCTTCATCAAGAGACTCTTTAGTTCTTTGCTTTCTGTCATAAGGATGGTGTCATCTGCATATGTGAGGTTTTGATATTTCTCCTATCAATTTGATTTAAGTAAACTGATCAATTTCACATGTCTAGTAAGATAAGACCAAACTTTGAACTCAAGTGAGTAATGAAAGTAAATTTTAATACTCCTTAAAGTCAGCTAATCAGGTGTGTTGGAGTGGGGAAGAGGGAGTGTGAGAGAAGCAAAAGGGAAATTGACATTATTTTATTTATACTTATAGACCTGAATATTAATTTTCATTTAAGATACTAGAGTTTATAATGTTTCTGATTTCATTTTTAAAAAGTGATTGTTAGATTTAAGCAATGTGTTGTAATAAACATAATTATAATCTTCTAACTATGTGTTGCATTTTAAAACACTTAAGTTACCAATTGACTTAAAAGTAGCTGAATCTTACGGCATCCAGATACAATGCATACTACAAACTTTGCTGCCACAGAATCAATCACAGTACTTAACAAAATCAGCCAAAACAGTTTTTAGAAAATCAGAAAACAAAAGGAAAATACATCATTGAAGAACATTTTAACAAATTGAGTTTTTTGGTAGTATATCTAAATTGTTTAAATATCATAGTTTCTGCTTATGCCTTTTGAAAGCAGTGTCATGACCTTTTCCTCTCAGAATTTTGAAAAAGCAATTCAGTATTCTCCTATTTTCATTTTCGACAAGTCATCACTATCAAAGTTTGACTCTCTTTCTGCTTTTTGAAATTTAGTGACAGATCTGTCAAATTATAGATCACTAATCCCTACCTAAAAGTAATGTCTTTCTATTCTTGGAGTGAGCCACATCAGTTCAGTTCAGTCACTCAGTCGTGTCCGACTCTTGTGACCCCATGAACTACAGCACGCCAGGCCTCCCTGTCCATCACCAACTCCCGGAATTCACTCAGACTCATGTCCAACGAATCGGAGATGCCATCCAGCCATCTCAGCTTCTGTCGTCCCCTTCTCCTCCTGCCCCCAATCCCTCCAGCATCAGAGTCTTTTCTAATGAGTCAACTCTTNCAGTTCAAAAGCATCAATTCTTCAGGGCTCAGCCTTCTTCACAGTCCAACTCTCACATCCATACATGACCACAGGAAAAACCATAGCCTTGACTAGATGGACCTTAGTCGGCAAAGTAATGTCTCTGCTTTTGAATATACTATCTAGGTTGGTCATAACTTTTCTTCCAAGGAGTAAGCGTCTTTTAATTTCATGGCTGCAGCCACCATCTGCAGTGATTTTGGAGCCCCCAAAAATAAAGTCTGACACTGTCTCCACTGTTTCTCCATCTATTTCCCATTGAGTGATGGGACCGGATGCCATGATATTCGTTTTCTGAATGTTGAGCTTTAAGCCAACTTTTTCGCTCTCCTCTTTTACTTTCATCAAGAGGCTTTTTAGTTCCTCTTCACTTTCTGCCATAAGAGTTGGATATTGTAAAAAGCATTAGTCACTCAGTCCTATCCGTTTCTTTGTGACCCCATGGACTGTAGCCTGACAGGCTCCTCTGTCCATGGAGTTTTCCAGCCAAGAATACTGGAATGGGTTGCCATGCCCTCCTCCAAGGGGTCTTCCCCACCCAGGGATCAAACCCAGGTCTCCGGCCTTGAAGGCAGAGTCTTTACTGTCTGAACCAGGACCTGTACAAATAATTAACTTAGCAACTGAAGTCGGTGAAAACAAAGGTGTTAGAAATGAGATGTCAGAGTAAGGGCTGAAATAATGCCTAGAATTAAGTTGCTCATGAGAAAATGAAGCTTTTTTTTTTGCAGCTGGAGAATCCTCAGACACAAAAGTAACGCTCTGGGGCAGTGATCTAGCCGATGAGCTGTAACTCCAATAAGAAGCATGGGATAGTTCCGCACTGAGGCAGAGGCAAGGGAGAGAGTTTTCAACTAGCGGATGGTGTGGCTGCAACAGAAGAAACACCTCCGTGAAAAGCGAGAGTGGGGAGAGGTCCAGAAGTCCTTCCCAGTGCTCTCCAGGGCGTGGTTTGGAAGCAAGAGCAACTCTTTTGAGTGTAAGTCACAAGAAGCTTTGACAATTTGAGGGTGTAGTTGGCCTGGAAAGCAATTGCTGAATTTTCTCCTAGCCGGCTGTGATAACATTACGTATCAGCCACTCTAGGCTGTGAGGCCCAATGGCTTGGTCAAACGCCAATCTAAGGTGTGGCTATAAAGGTATTTAGTCGATGTAATTAACATGTACAATCAGTTGACTTCAAGTAAAGGAGACAACCCTCAATCATCTAGGTGGGACCATGTGTCACGTAATTAGTTGAAGGCCTAAAGAGCAGAAGTTGAGGTTTCTTGGAGAAGAAAGAATTCTGTTGCAAAACTGTAATACAGAAATCCTGCCTGAGTCTCCAGCATGCTGGCCTGCCCTACACATGGGTTTCAGATGGCCAGCCCCAGTCACAGGAGATAACTCCTTAAAATCAATCTCTCTCTCTCTCTTTTTCACAGTTTTTCAACTAGCCCTCTGTCTTCTTTTTGATTCTAGAGTTCTCAGTTTCTATAATATATATATGTGTGTATATATATATAAATATCTGTGTGTGTATACACAACATATATACATACACTGTATATAATTAGTTCTGTTTCTTTGGTGAATCCTGATACACCTAGGCAGGTGAGCTCTTGAGTGATTTTTTTGGAAAAACGCAAACTATAGGATGATATATGTACCCCCAAGCTGCTGAGACAGTCCATTTTGGTTACAGACATACCCACAGATAAATATAGATGGATATCATTCCATCTCCAGATCACTTAAACCTTAAGCATTCACAAGGAGTTAAAATCATTTACAAAGAGTTGTACATTTTTCCGATATAAGCATCACTCCTCTTTCATAACATTCCTCATCTCTCTCTTTTTAAGTACATTTTCTGTAAATTATCTTTGCAGCACTATTTTCTACTCGAAACGAAACTGCCAGAAAGGGGAATCCCGAGCAGGCTCTTCTTGTGCATATATTCAAATAGCCCCAGGGTTTTGGCAGCATTCCTAAATTCTCTTCACGTTTCAGAGACAGGTAGGCAGGTACCCAACAGAGCCTGGGGCTGAGTGAGTCTAGAGAACAGTAAGAACCCCAAGACCCCAAGAGCAGAGCCGAGGACTCTTCCCTGAAGAGCGGGAAAAGCTGGAGTTCAAAACGAAGTGACCTGAAAATTTAAATCAAATTCACTCATTCGCTCAAAACTCACTAAGCACTTACTACACACACGTCTGTTTGGGGTCACTGTAGGGAGGAGGAGAGACAGCGTACAGCCTACACCCTCAAGAGCATAAAGTTAAAAAAAAAAAACTGTAAAGGAAAGCATAAAGTGTGTACTTCTTATGCATTCACTTTATACATAAGAAAACTGAATATGAGAAAGAGAAGGAAGAGGTGCTTCTAGAAGGTATAAAGGAAGACAAGCATAAAAATAACTGTACACAAGGTAGAAACTGTGAGGTCTTCCTCATCCGTGTGAAAGGGAACACTGATGAAAGAGCTCCCCGAGGAGCAGTGACCAAGTGCTCTAGAATCGAAGATGCGGTGATGCCCGCAGGCAGAAGGTGGGCATCGCTAGACCAGAGCTACAGGAGGCCCTCGTGCCCAGGAGATCACGGCAGTGGCACCCAGCCTCTCCATTGCTGCCACATATAATTCAAAACAAGCCTGTTCTTAACTTTTTACTTAAAGAAATCCAAGGACTTTCCTGGTGGTCCAATGGTTAAGACTTCACCTTCCAATGCAGGGGTACAGGTTCGATCCCTGCTTGGAGAGCAAAGATCCCACATGTCTTCTGGCTGAAAGACCAGAACATAATGGAAACAGTATTGTAACAAGGACTTTCAAAGTGGTCCACATCAAAAAAAAAAAAAAATTAAAAAGAAATCTAGCTAAGTTCTGGCTGTTACTCCATCATAATAATTTTAGCGCTTCTCGGTAATTAACACATCTTTTCAAAAGCAATCTCGGGAGGTGCTTCTGTTTTGCTAGTTCTCTGAATGCACTCTTAGCTTACGAGAACCAGGATGCATGAAGCTGATTTGCACACAGCACCTTTTACATCATCTAAGGCTGCTTTCTCACTCCAATGGCAGAGCTGAGGAGTTGCCACGGAGACCAATGGCCCGCCAGACCTAAAATATTCCCTATCTGTGCATTTACAGAAAAAGTTTGCCTACTTTGGATCAGTGGAGTAATTTGGCACAGAGACAAATGCAAAAAGGTGTACAAGTGATTACTAGGGAAATAGGCTGGCAATCTCCTAGGAAGCCTTGCAGAAGGGTCATTGGTCAACCAGGCAGTCAATGAGTGAAGCTGGTTAGCTCACCTTTATGGACACAACTTCAAATTCAGTGGCCCGCCTGGGAGCAGATCACCCAAGGCTGAACTGCTGCTTCTGCTGCTGCTGCTAAGTCACTTCAGTCCTGTCCGACTCTGTGCGACCCCATAGACAGCAGCCCACTAGGCTCCTCTGTCCCTGGGATTCTCCAGGCAAGAACACTGGAGTGGGTTGCCATTTCCTTCTCTAGTGCACAAAAGTGAAAAGTGAAAGTGAAGTCGCTCAGTCGTGCCCGACTCTTAGCGACCCCATGGACTGCAGCCTACCAGGCTCCTCAGTCCATGGGATTTTCCAGGCAAGAGTACTGGAGTGGGGTGCCATCGCCTTCTCCAAAGGCTGGACTAGAGATGATGCAAAATATGTACCATTTAGCAGAGCATTGACCACGTGACTCTCCTGTTCCCACTTCCCCTGTGGAGACAGTCATGGCCAAGCTGACCATCAGAAAGCTGCTCAGTGACACGGAAACAGAGGAAGCCGATGCAATGGCAGCAGTGGAGAGAGCCTTACAGGGACATGACCTGTGGACGGAGCCAGGATCCCAGGGCTTCTGGGCTCCTCCACGGTGCATGGGTGGACAGCACTCCCAAGATTGACCTCTGTAATCATCCTTTACATTGTGCTGCCAGCCTCCCTCCTTCTGACACATTCTTTCCTTGGAAATCTGAATTTACTCAACGAGCCGCAGTCCTGTTTTGAAGCCCAGTGTTGGGTCTATCCCCTTTCTTTAGGTCAAGATTCACTCTCCTTGGTTGCTTTTCTTCCCTAATGTTCAAGGGTATCTTACAGAAGTCGTCCAGCTTGACTCGGAGATGCTGACGGCATTGTTTTTGCTTCTCACTCACACAGGGTGACGGTGGAGTCAGCTCGTCTCATCGTCACGCACCTCGTCCCGTGAGCAGTTCCTCAGGGACTCATCTGGTGTCACGAGCGTGAGCTCACATACTCGGGAGTATAGACACAGGGCTCATTCAGAGGCCCCCAAACCTAATCAGGGCTTCCCTGTGGCTCCATTGGCAAATAATCTGCCTACAACGCAGGAGACCTGGGTTCACTTCCTGGGTCGGGAAGATCTCCTGGAGAAGGAAATGGCAACTCACTCCAGTATTGGTGCCTGGAGAATCCCGCAGACTGTAGCCTGCCAGGCTCCTCTGTCCATGGGGTCGCAAGAGTCGAACACAACTTAGCAACTAAACCACCACCAAAACTTTATCAAATCCTGATTTCTACGTCAACCAGTCCTGATGTGGTTGACCTCTACAACCACACCAAAATCCTGCTGGGTAATGACAGTCACTAAATCACTAGATAAAACTGAATGTGTCCTTCCCATCTGATTCTGACTTGGAATGTACACTCTCTTTCTTTCTCTTTTGGATTGTAGCACTTCTGCACTGGGGGCAAGGCCCTCAGCCCTGCTGACCATACCTCTGTTGCTTTGTAAGGCAACACCGGGATTGTTGGGAATTTTCAGTCATTTCCTTGTCCATGTGGTCAACAACTTAGTGCAACACAGACCTGATCAGCTATTATTTGCCTGCTTCCTGTTATTGCGCTGGCATGAGGCAGGTTAGGCTAATGCTTGCTCTTTGAAGAAATGCTTGCCAGTCAAGAGTTTAGCCCTTGTAAACCCTTTGAAAGATGAAAAAAGTGGGGGAGGGGGAATAATATTTTCAAAGCTAATCATGGTGTTGTGTGCTTTCCACATAAAATATTTATTTTAAACCTCAAAGCACATACCTATTTCTTAGATGAAAGTTGAGGCTCAGATAAGTTTAGTAATGTGTTGAGGCTCTCACAGTTGGTAAATGATGAATCCCGGAACACAAAAGCGAATTCATATTCACCAGTGGTCTGATCTCATTCCATCACATGGCATTACTTTTTTTCAACAACAGTTAGCTAGTAGGGTTGGCTGCTCTTAAAGCCATGGACGCATCGCCACGAAAAGCATTTGGTTTAGAACTTGTTTTTGGTTTTAGATTTCATAAAGTCGTCATCACATGCACGGCTGTGTCAGAATCTTCCTGGAATAAGGCAAAGATCAACAATGTAAATAAACAGACATTTCATTTGTAGAGTCAGAAAGTACATTGGTAGCTGCTGGGGTGGATGGGGGGTGGGGCAGGGGAATGCAGGCTTAGTATTTAACGGGGACAGTTTCAGTTCAGGAAGATGAGACGCTCGGGAGANCGGCTGTGTCAGAATCTTCCTGGAATAAGGCAAAGATCAACAATGTAAATAAACAGACATTTCATTTGTAGAGTCAGAAAGTACATTGGTAGCTGCTGGGGTGGATGGGGGGTGGGGCAGGGGAATGCAGGCTTAGTATTTAACGGGGACAGTTTCAGTTCAGGAAGATGAGACGCTCGGGAGAGGGATGATGAAGAGAGCGGCGCAGCAATGTCAGGGTGCAGTTAGACATGATTACAGTAGTACGTTCTATACTACATGACTGTTACCACACACACACAAAAAGCATTTAAATACATAAATGAACATTCCTATTATTTTCCCACAACCATAACTCTCTCATACCTACTGAGGGCCATGAGCCACAGTCAATATTCATTCAAATAATACAACAAATATTTACTGAGTATGTACTATGGGCCAACCATCTGTGCTGAGCTTTGGAAAAGCTTCTTGCCACAGGTTGACCCAGTGGCTGAAGGCACTAGCTATGCAATGGCCAACGGACCCAACATACCTAAGAACAGGACAGGAATCTTGAAGATTCTGGAAAAGAAACATATTTCTGAAGTACTGAGTTTATTTTCACGGGCAGAAATAGCAGAGACGCAGCAGAAGTGTGATGAAACGTCTGTCAGCTGCACAGGTGATCTGCACTCTATTCAGAGCCGCCCCCCCACCCCCCGTGAAAGCCCGTTCTGGAGGCAAGGCTCGTGTTTGCCAAATCACAGACACCCAACCGCTTCCAGTCCGAGGATGCACGCAGACCCTGGCAGTGAGCTCAGCACCTGTGGCATCTTCGCTGCCCTTCCTGGAAGCTTCCTTTCTCCCTGCTGACACAGGGCATGGGTGTGGCGGCCGGCACCACCTTCAGCATAGCAGTTCAGATCAGAACCGCCCGCGTTGATCAGGAGGAGGTCGGAAGTCGTTTGCTTTCTGAACCTCAGCACCCTCTTTTATAAAATGGGAACGGGGCCTCTGTCTCACAAGGGTGTCAGAACATAAATGGAAGGGGTTTCTTATGCGCATTTACTTCACAACAGCAATAAGAATGATCTGACGCTTCGAACTGACCCGGGCCAGGCAGTGGGGACAGAAGGGCAAGCGACAGGCCCCCCTCAGGCTCTCCTGGGCCCTCTGTGCTGTGGGTCCAACAGACACGGAATGAATAGTCACCGAGTGAGCTAAGTCACTGACATTTTTCAAATGTCATAAAGGATGCTGTGAAGTGCAGAGTGCTCATAGGAAAATATATAAGAAAAGCTCCCTGTGGTAGGTTGACTAATACCTACCCCCCCGCCAGAAAAGACGCCACTTCCTAATCCTCTGAAACTGTGAACATGCTCTTTTCTGCTGTTCGGTCGCTAAGCTGGGAGCCTGCCTCTGTGACCCCATGGACGCAGGATGCCAGGCTTCCCTGTCCTTCACCATCCCCTGCAGTTTGCTCAGATTCATGTCCCTTGAGTCACGGATGCTCTCTAACCTGACTATATTCATGGCCAAAGGGACTTGGCAGATGAGGTGTAAGGATCTGGAGATGGAGAGAGATTCAGGTCCACCCTGGTTTGGGTGGACTCATACGTAATCACGAGGGTCTTTAAAAGTGGAACAGGAGGCAGAAGGGATTCTGACTATAAACGAGGAAGCTGGAGCGCTAGCATGAGGATCTAGAGACGGCCCCACCACTGGGCCGGGGATGGGGCGGAGGCCACAGCTGAGAAAGGCCCGCGGCTCCTAGAAGCCGAGAGGCGAGAGGACGCGCCCTGGAGCCTGCAGAGAGGGGCCGCGGACACGGGGCCCAGGGAGGCCTGCCTCGACTGCGGACCTAAAGGAGAGGCAGAGGGCGGCTTCTGCCGTTTTAAGACACTAGATCTGAGACAGTCTGCAGAGCGTCCCCTGGGCTCTGCAGGGAACTAAAGTCCCAAAATTCACGGCAGGGAGAAGGGCGGAGAGCGCGCCTTTGAGGAGCTGCAGCGGGCGGGACCGGGCTGCGGGCCGGGCCCCTCCTGCACCCTCGCAGCCGGCGCAGGGCCCGGGGCTTCCGCGGGGCCCGCTCGTCCTCCCGGAGCGCAAGCTCCCCACCGGCTCCGCGAGCCCGCGGGCTCTGACCGCACCTCTTCCCGCCCCGGGGCCCCAGGGGGTCCTTGCATCCTTTCAGCAAGGGTTTATGGAGCACGCGAGTGTGGCAGCGTCTCTGCCAGCGCTGGGGGTGGGCAGCAGACCCGAGGCACACCCCCGGGGACACGGCGGCACTCTTCACAGCAGCCAAGACGGGCGGGCAGCAGGAAGGGCCCTCCGCGGAGGGATGGGCAAACAGGATGGGCCACGGCCATGCAGCGGGGTTCAACCCGGCAGGAAAAAAAGAGGGACTAACGCCATCTGTAGCCACATGGATGGACCTAGAAGTTACCATACCAAGCGATGAGTCAGACAGAGAAAGAGGAATATCATATGATATAATTTATACATGGAATCCAACAAAACATGATACAAATGAATTTATTTACAAAAAACAGAAACATACTCACAGAGATAGAAAACAAACTTATGACTACCAAAAGGGAACAGGGGGAGCAATAAATTGGGAATTGGGGATTAACAGACACACACTACTATATTTTACATAGATAGCCAACCAGGACCTACTCTATAGCACAGGGAATTATATTCAATATCTTGTAATAACGATAATGAAAAATAATCTGAAAAAGAATATGCAAATATATACACGTTGTTTACGTACGTATGTACATGACTGAATCACTTTGTTGTACACATGAAACATCAACTACACTTCAACTTTTAAAATTTTTAAACTTAAAATTTTAAATTTTAAACTTAGAGAAAGTTGGGGTTCTCAATGGTGGTGTATAAGTGGGGCACATATTTATGCAAAAGATGAACTCTAGTTGACCATAGTCTTTTTTAAAAAGGCAAATTCACATACGAGAGAGGCTGATGTAAACTTTAAAAGTGCTGTAGTCTTATAATCAACAAGGACCTACTATGTAGCGCAGGGAACTATACTCCATACAGGAAGAGTGTAAAAGAAAGTGTGTGTCTAACTGAGTCACTTTGCTGTACATCTGAAACTAACACAATATTGTAAATCAGCTACATTTCTTTTTCTTAAGTGCTGTAGGCCTGAAAGGGCTTCCCCGGTGGCTCAGACAGTAAAAAATCCACCTGCAATGCAGGAGACCCTGCTTTGATCCTTGGGTCAGAAAGATCCCTGGAGAAGAGAATGGCGACCCACNATCTGAAACTAACACAATATTGTAAATCAGCTACATTTCTTTTTCTTAAGTGCTGTAGGCCTGAAAGGGCTTCCCCGGTGGCTCAGACAGTAAAAAATCCACCTGCAATGCAGGAGACCCTGCTTTGATCCTTGGGTCAGAAAGATCCCTGGAGAAGAGAATGGCGACCCACCCCAGTATTCTTGCCTGGAGAATCCCATGGATAGAGGAGCCTGGTGGGCTACAGTCCATGGGGTTGCAAAGAGTTGGACATGACTGAGTCACACACACACACACACCACACAGAGTCTTGAAAAATGCCAAGAAACAAAGAGCTGCGTCTGACTGAGACCCAGGAGAAACTTCTAAGCCCTAGTCTATGTGGCCAAAAGCGTCAACTGAGCTGGCTGTGCCCGGCTCCTGGCCACAGTGTTGGAGAGATGTTAAGAAAGTCACAGTTCTGGCTCTAGAAACTGTCAATGCTAGACATACAATGAGCCCCTGGATTTAAGGATGGGGGAGGTTCCTCCTCAAACCCTAGTGGTGAGCCATAAGCATAGACTCTTTTCAATCTCAAAATTGAGACACTTATAGGTGGTTGACGAGATAGCCAGCACAAGTGGCACTGAGACGGTAACAGGCAGGAAGGCCAGGGGTCTCCAAACGGAGGAAGTAGCCTGCAAGTGTCAGACATTTTATCTCTCTTAAGCAGCAGGAGGAAACAAACTAGCGATATTGTTTCCTTCTCCATACAGATTTAAAAGGAGGTTTCCCTTAAAATTCTGTGTTTCCATAATGACACCTGGTTTCACCTGAAGTTAACCATTGCCTTTTTCTTATGGAAATGCTTATCTTAAGCTATGTAAATAACACTATTTGTATGGTGCTCTGCCCTTCTTCAAGGTTCAAGTTAATCCTTTTAGGGCTCAAGATGAACCATTTGGAGCCAAGATTATCCCAAAATACATCCTATGGGTGAGGGGCCTGGTGCCATTCTAAGTTTTGAGACATTCCTTTCTTTCATTAACAGACTGCTGATGACTATATAACACCCAGCTAAAGACTAGCAGGGGGGTACTCTTTCTGCCCCCTTCTGATGCCTATGTCAGAAGCTTTCTCTATCTCCT
>SJYS01008568.1:131121-150131 GCA_006410695.1 Philantomba maxwellii | reverse complement strand
GTCCTTCCCTCCTTCGGGGGCACCTTGCATCCTTCCCAGGTCTCGGTGGTAGGTATAGATGGCACATCTTCACGACCCTTGCAGACTGGGCCACAGCACTGTCAGCTTGATCACTTCTTATTCACACACTCTTTTCTGATAATCCCTTCATGCCCCACTCCCCTGCTGGGGAGAGACATTTTAGTGAAGCTTAGGGCCACTATTCACCTACCTTTCTCACTTTCCCAATCTCTTACCTTGCCCCTACTCCTCCTTTGCTCCCCTGAGGATACAATTGTCAACCCTACCATCTGGGACACTGAAATCCCTCTGGTAGCAACCCATCACACCCCCATCCTGATTAAACTATGTAATTCTTCCCACTTCCCAAGCCGCCCTCAATTCCCCATCTCTCAGACTCACCTACACAGTCTTAAACCAATCATAATAATCTTAAGCCAGGGCCTCCTAGTCCCTATGACCTCGCCCTGCAATACCTCCATTCTCCCGGTACGGAAGACTTCTGGTGGCTACCAATTGGTCCAGGACCTTCGATTGATAAACGAGGCCATAATCCCTGCTCATCCAATTGTCCTCAATCCTTATACCTTGCTTTCTGACATCCCTAGCAGTACAACTCACTTTACTGTCATAGACCTTAAAAATGCCTTTTTCACTATTCCCTTACATCCAGACTGCCAGTTCCTCTTTGCTTTCACATGGACTGACCCAGAAACCTGACAGTCCTCCCAGCTAAAATGGACAGTCCTCCCCCAATGGTTTAGAGACAGCCCCCACTTTTTCGGCCAGGCTCTGGCCCGGGATCTGGCCACATGTCCTTTGGCCCCTAGTGTCCTCTTACAGTATGTGGATGATCTTCTGCTCTGCAGCCCTTCACAAACTCTCTCTCTGATACATACCACTACTCTTCTTAACTTCCTTAGCTCTAAAGGATACCAAGCATCTCAACNCCATCCTGATTAAACTATGTAATTCTTCCCACTTCCCAAGCCGCCCTCAATTCCCCATCTCTCAGACTCATCTACACAGTCTTAAACCAATCATAATAATCTTAAGCCAGGGCCTCCTAGTCCCCATGCCTCGCCCTGCAATACCCCCATTCTCCCGGTACAGAAGACTTCTGGTGGCTACCAATTGGTCCAGGACCTTCAACTGATAAACGAGGCCATAATCCCTGCTCATCCAGTTGTCCCCAATCCTTATCCCTTGCTTTCTGACATCCCTAGCAGTACAACTCATTTTACTGTCATAGACCTTAAAAATGCCTTTTTCACTATTCCCTTACACCCAGACTGCCAGTTCGTCTTTGCTTTCACATGGACTGACCCAGAAACCTGACAGCCCTCCCAGCTAACATGGACAGTCCTCCCCCAGGGGTTTAGAGACAGCCCCCACTTTTTCGGCCAGGCTCTGGCCCGGGATCTGGCCACATGCCCTTTGGCCCCTAGTGTCCTCTTACAGTATGTGGATGATCTTCTGCTCTGCAGCCCTTCACAAGCTCTCTCTCTGATACATACCACTACTCTTCTTAACTTCCTTAGCTCTAAAGGATACCAAGCATCTCAACAAAAGGCCCAACTCACCCAGAGCTCTGTAACTTACCTAGGTCTAAAGATTACCCCAACAAATAAGGCTCTAACTCCTGACAGACTCAGCCTTCTCCGAAACCTCTGCCCCCCTTCCACTGGGGAGCAAATCTTATCCATTTTGGGGTTAACAGGATTCTTCTGGCACTGGGTCCCCAACTATGCTTCACTGGCTAAACCCCTCTACACAGCCACAAAAGACATCCCTACTGGACCAATCTCTTCAGAAACAGAGGTCCAAAAGGCTTTCTACAACCTCCGGTCAGCTTTGCTGTCCTCTTCCCCACTCTTCCTGCCCAATCCCAACCTCCCCTATCACCTATATACTAATGAAAAGGGGGGCATAGCCTTTGGAGCCCTCATACAGCCTACGGGCCCTGAAATGCTGCCAGTGGCATTTATCTCCAAACAGTTAGACCCCACCACCCAGGGATGGTTCCCCTGCCTACATGCCCTGGCAGCAACAGCTTCTCTATACGCAGATGCAAAAAAGCTAATTTTAGATCAACCCCTAACAATATTCTCACCACACTGCCTGGCTGACCTCCTGGCATCCAAATTCCTGTCAGGCCTTAGTGATTCTAGGCTCCAACAATTCCACCTGGTCCTTCTGGATAACCCCCAGGTTACTCTGTGCCACAGCTCCAAACTAAACCCCCTATCTTCTCTCCCTTCACTTCCAACCTATCCTTCAGGCAAACACACACAACCTCACTCATGCATAGAGATCCTAGACACTCTCACCCAACCGTCCCCAAACCTTTTTGCTGCTTCATTACAAAACCCAGACCTCACACTATTTTTAGATGGCAGTTCAAAACGAGACCCTACCAGTCGCTGGGCCACTGCATATGCAGTTGTGACCACCAATGACATCCTCGAGGCTTGCCCGCTGCCAGAGGGAACCATCTCCCAAAAGGCAGAACTAATAGCGCTCACTAGAGCCTTACACCTGGCAACGGGAAAACGGGTTAACATCTATACTGACTCCAAATATGCCTTTTTGATTGCACATTCACATTCAGCTATTTGGAGAGAGAGGGGATTCCTCACCACCAAGGGATCACCCATCTCTAATGCCCCCCTAATCACCAAGCTCCTGGAAGCCATCTCACAGCCCACTCAGGTAGCTATCCTACACTGCAAAGGACATCAGGCGACACACGACACGGTTTCCCTAGGCAACAATAAGGCTGACCAGGTGGCCCGACAGATAGCCTTACAGCAGGGGCTTCTGTCTATACTATTTCTTAAGACCTCCCTTACACTTACATACTCAAAGGCCGAAATGGAGGCCCTCCTCTCTCAGGAGGGCACTTCCAAACACCGCTCGGGATGGATCATGCTCCATGACAAACTAGTACTACCCGAAAACCAGGCAATGTCCATTATCACCCAGATCCATGACTCTCTACACATTGGGCCCCATGCACTCTTGACCTTCCTTAGCCCTCTCTTTTCCCCATTACATTTCCGATCTACCATTCAGGCAGTCCATCATCGCTGCCTAATCTGTGCCAAGACCTCTCCTCAAGGAGGACTCAGGCTGCCACAAGAAACTCACCAGTTGAGGGACACCTGCCGGAACAGGATTGGCAGATAGATTTTACTCACATGCCTAGACGTTGGACCTTCTGGTATATGCTGGTCTGTGTCGACACCTTTTCTTGATGGGTAGAAGCATTCCCCACTGCCTGGGAGACAGCTGATACCATTGCCAACACTCTCTTAACACACCTCATTCCACGGTTCGGGCTCCCCAACTCCATCCAGTCTGATAACGGGCTCGCCTTTGTTTCTCAAATCACTCAGCAAATAGCCGAGGCTTTAAACATTTCTTGGCACTTACATGTCCCATACAGACCTCAGTCATCAGGCAAGGTGGAATGGGCTAACAGCATCCTCAAGTCTCATCTGACCAGGTTAATGGCAGAACTTCGTCTCTCCTGGGTCGAGCTCCTGCCAGCAGCCGTGACCCGCATACAGACAACTCCTCATGCCAAGACGGGTTTGACACCTTTTGAACTNGACCTCAGTCATCAGGCAAGGTGGAATGGGCTAACAGCATCCTCAAGTCTCATCTGACCAGGTTAATGGCAGAACTTCGTCTCTCCTGGGTCGAGCTCCTGCCAGCAGCCGTGACCCGCATACAGACAACTCCTCATGCCAAGACGGGTTTGACACCTTTTGAACTGCTGTATGGTAGGCCATATCTACCGACCAACCTTCCAGATCCCCCAACCCCTCCTCTGGGGACTTACTTGCCCTATTTCACCCTCCTAAGGTCCATACTCAGAGAACATGCTGATCGTGTCCTCCCTCAACCTGTCGGAGACCATAACCAGGCGATCCTGCCCCCTGCTTTGGCACCANTCACCTTGCCCCTACTCCTCCTCTGCTCCCCTGAGGCTCCAGTTGTCGACCCTAACATCTAGGACACTGAAATCCCTCTGATAACAACCCATCACACCCCTGTCCTGATTAAATTATATGATCCTTCCCACTTCCCAAACCGCTCTCAATTCCCTATCTCTCAAACTCACCTATGTGGTCTTAAAACAATCATTGCCCATCTCTTAGGCCAGGGCCTCCTAGTCCCCACAACCTTGCCCTACAATACCCTCATTCTCCCAGTACAGAAAGCTGCTGGTGGCTACTGACTGGTCCAAGACCTTCGACTGATAAATGAGACCATGATCCCTGCCCATTCGATTGTCCCCAATCCCTATACCTTACTTTCTGACATCCCTAGAAGTATGACTCACTTTACTCTCATAGACCTCAAAAATGCCTTTTCCACTATTCCCTTACACCTAGACTGCCAATTCCTCTTTGCTTTCACATGGACTGACCCAGAAACCCAACAGTCCTCTCAGCTAACATGGACAGTCCTCCCCCAAGGATTTAGAGACAGCCCCCATTTTTTTTTTTTTTTTTTTGGCCAGGTTCTGGCCCGGGATCTGGCCACATGCCCTTTGGCCCCTAATGTCCTCTTACAGTATGTGGATGACCTTCTGCTCTGCAGCCCTTCACAAGCTCTCTCTCAGACACATACCACTGTTCTTTTTAACTTCCTTAGCTCTAAAGGATACCAAATATCTCAACAAAAAGCCCAACTCATCCAGACCTCTGTGACTTACCTAGGTCTAAAGATTACCCCAGACTCAGCCTTCCCTGAGACCTCTGCCCCCCTTCCACTAGAGAACAAATCTTGTCCTTTTTGGGGTTAACAGGATTCTTCTGGCACTGGGTCCCCAACTATACTTCACTGGCTAAACCTCTCTACACAGTTGCAAAATACACCCCCACTGGACTGTTCTCTTCAGAAACAAAGGTCTAAAAGGTTTTCTACAACCTCTGCTCAACTTTGCTGTCCTCTTCCCCACTCTTCCTGCCCAATCCCAACCTCCCCTATAACCTGTACACTGATGAAAAAGGGAGCATAGTCTTTCGAGCCCTCATACAGCCTGTGGGCCTTAAAATGCTGCCAGTGGCATTTATCTCTAGTTAGACCCCACCTCCTGGGGATGGTTCCCCTGCCTACGTGCCATGGCAGCAGCAGCTTCTCTATATGCAGATGCAAAAAAGCTAATTCTAGATCAACCCCTAACTATATTCTCACCACAACACCTGGCCAACCTCTTGACTTCCAAATTCCTGTCAAACCTCAGCGACTCTCAGCTCCAACAATTCCACCTGGTCTTTCTGGATAACCCTCAGGTTACTTTGGGCCACAGCTCCCAGCTAAACCCCCTATCCTCTCTCCCCTCACTTCTGACCTGTCCTTCCTGTCCTTGCTTCTGACCTGTCCATGTCCTCCCTCAACCTGTCCTTCAGGTGAAGACACAGGACCTCACTCATGCATAGAGGTCCTGGACACTCTTATCCAGCCGCCCCCAAACCTTTTTGCTACTCCACTAAAAAACCCAGACCTCACACTATTTGTAGATGGCAGTTCAAAACGAGACCCTACCGGTCACCGGGCTGCTGCATATGCAGTTGGGACCAGCAATGACATCCTTGAGGCTCACCTGCTGCCAGAGGGAACCACCTCCCAAAAGGCAGAACTAATAGCGCTCACTAGAGCCTTACACCTGGCANGCCAGCAGCCCTGACCCACATACAGGCAACTCCTCATGTCAAGATGGGTTTGACACTTTTGAACTGCTGTACGGTAGGCCATATCTGCTGATTAACTTTCTGGATCCCCCAAACTCCCTTCTGGAGACTTACTTATCTTATTTCACTCTCATGAGGTCCCTACTTAGAAAACACGCTGACCATGTCCTCCCTCAACCTGTCAGAGGCCACGCCCAGGCAATCCTGTCCCCCACTTTGGCACCAGGAGATCAGGTTCTCCTAAAAATGCTGACGCCTCAACCCCTTCAGCCCCGGTGGACTGGGCATTTCACGGTGGTCCTCACCACCCCTAGAGCAGCCAAACTGTGGGGACATGAGCCATGGTACCACATCACACGGCTCAAACGGGATCCACTACATGACCTGCCTTCTCCCAAACCCTTAGAGACTTACACCTCTAAAATCTCGGGACTTACCAAGATCACCATTACTAAGACACCCTTGCCTCCTGCCAGTGAGTGACATGCTCTGTCCAATGCTTGTCTGGCCTCGTCTTCTGTGACTGTTGCCAATAGCAACTCTGGCCATACTCTTCACCATTGGACTGGCTGTCGCGGCCCTCCAGGACTGGCCGCTCACACTTCGACTTTCACTGGCCCTTGCTTACCTTATTATCTGTTCACTACTCCTGGGGCACTATTCCTTTGGGGCAGCCTGACCTGGCCATAGGTCTCTCACCCTAGCCTGCCTCAAAGACTTTATCCTGACCCTATTACAGGACCTTTGGCTGGTTACCCCGATTATCAACTGTGACTCTTTCAGACAATTTCTGTTCTACACTTACAGGGGACCTTCCTCCTTTTTACAAAATCTCGAATTGGCTTCTTCTCTTTTATCACTCTCCTAATATCATAGCTAAACATGCTTTTGCCACTATTCCTCCTGGCTATGATAACATGGGCAAGACAACATATGCCCTGCCCCTGGGGCTGCACCGAATGAGACTACTGGGGAACTGGGTTCACAGCCTACACTTATGTCCACCAAGACTGTTATGCCTCACCCACCCAGCCATGCTCCCAAGGGGGTAAATGGTACTGGATGGCCAGGATCCTTGGGACTGCCAAATCAAGTTCAGTCTCTAACTGCTATAAAGTTAGGCGCAAAGATTTCTGTTTTACCATGCAAACTCACTACGGAATGACAGATAAGAAGGGGGCCCAAGATCAGAGGCAAAAACAAATCCAACATAAGGTCCAACAGGACCTCATAAAGTTGGCAACTGAAGCCTCTGATCCACACCATAAGCCCAACAAACTCCTAGACCAGGTTCGTCAGGCACTCAAAACCCCTAAACTTTTCATCCTAAATTTTCACCAGCCTCAATGATACCTATCAGACCTTGACTGAAACCTCACCAAATCTCTCATGTTGGCTCTGTCTTCCTTTGAAACCTCGACAGTTCCTTGACCAACTGATCCCCAGGAAATGCATAGAGGCCCTAAATCTCACTTGAAATGCCACAGAAGTAACCTTGCCAATGCGGCCCTTACACACTGAGATACTGTACCTACCAGCCAATGCCTCTTGTGTTCTGGCCAATGACACCTCATTAACCACAGTAGCCTGTGATGGCTCAAGACGAGACCTCCTATCCCCAAACCCTCCAATATGTGGAAAACCCAGGATATTCTTTCTCTGTAATCAAACCACCTTATTACAATGTTTTCTGCCCAACTGGACTCAGCCTTGCACCCCAGTCTTCCTTACCCCCTATCTGACCATTCTGATACCACAGGTGATGGAGGACCAGATCCAACCAACCCACCGCTGACGGAGAGCATTAGCTGCAGCTCCCCCTGCTCCTCGGAGGAGGTTTATTCACAGCCTTAGGACTAGGGGCATGAGGATTGGGATCAGCCACGCACTTTTACTATAAGCTGTCTGCAGACCTCAATCGAGACCTAGACAAGGTGGCAGACTCCCTAATGGCATTACAGTCCCAGATAGCCTCTCTGGCAGCAGTGGCTCTCCAAAATTGAAGGGCCCTAGACCTGCTAATGGCCAAAAAAAGGGGGAACCTGTCAATTCCTAGGAGAAGACTTGTTTTTTCATTAATGCCTCGGGGATAGTTCAGAACAAGGTCTGAGAGCTGATAGAGAACATCAGACTTAGGCAGGCCGAGTCGGGCGGTTCCAATTTCTCAGGATGGTGGAAGTCATCTTGGGCAGAATGGCTTCTCCCACTTCTTGGACCCCTCACAGCCCTGTTCCTCATCCTGTGGATAGGACCTTGTGTTTTACAGATCATCCTCCAGAGGGTCAGGGACCTGATGCAGATGGCTACTGGACAGATGTTGATGGTGGCCGCATACTCCAAACTCCCATCCAGAGACCCTGAGGCCCCCTAAAGGTCACTGGGATCCGTCCACGACCCTCAGCCCCAATGACCCTCCAGTTCAGCAGAAAGTAGCCAGAAACGATAATGGCACCCCTTATCCTATCAAGAGGGTCAGAATGTAAGGTCAGACCCTGGGGGCCATGATGGGCCACCCTTTCTCTCCCCTGCCAGTGGGGGAGGTCTCTAATGGAAGGAGCCTCCTAGATCCCGGGGACCAGTGACAGCACACTTTGCCAGTTAAAGCCGCCCCACACCAGCCACGTAGAAGGACCTGTCAGCCCGCAACGCCTCAACCTGGTGACTTATCCAAACCCCCGTCCATCTAGCCTAACCATCCCTCACAACGAGCGTATAAAAGCCACCTGCAACATGGTCCCGGCATGGACTTCCTCGACTTGCCTCTTTCGGGTCCAGGAACCCCGCCCTGGAGCGCTTAGCCATTAAAAAGCCTGTTAGACACTCTTTTCGGGGTCCTGGTCATCTTTACCTAACAGAAGAGTCTATTGAATATTTCTCTAATTTTTTAACCCTTCATCTACAGTATTCCTGTCATACTCCAAGAGCCTCACAACTCCAAAAGAAAAGACAAAACAGACTGAGACAAAACCCAGACCTCTCTGTTTCCATGTTTATCATGCCTTCTCAACTCTCAGCCTCTTCCCCTTGTCTTGATTTCCTTCCTCTTTATCCCATATCCCCCCTGCTCCATCTTTCCTCTCTAGCTGTAAGAACCATGTTTGCTTTACTTACCACTGGATAATTTGTCGCCTCCTCTGGGGTCTGAATGTGGCAGGTGACTAATTTTGTTGACTGATAACCTTCAAGGGATCCTTCAGGGGTCAGGAGGACTTGGGTGCTGAGGTCCTTCTTTTTAGTGTTGTGCTCATTCATGACTGAAGTAAATATTTGCACACATGGATTTTAACTTCTTAAACTTGAAAGTTTTGAGAAAAGTATTTTAAAATTTTTTTAAGCAACACTTTTGGCTTTATACTTTGTGATCAGTAAATATTAACTGAGTGAAAGAACTAATGTTATAATCACATGCAAAACCCAGAAATGGCAAATGTGAAAGGGAATAAATTTTCCCATATGATAAACCTTTAAAACTCTTCTAGATTGTAACAGGAAACTTATTATAAGGCTGCCTAAAAAAAANATGATGGGACCCACCTACATAATCTTAGTTTTTTAATGTTGAATTAGTCCTAATTTTACTATCTAAATATTTCATTTTATCCTTCCCTTTAAAAGCCATCTTGACTATATACTAATATACATCTGCTCATGTGTTTATTTTGTAATTTTCCATAATTTTTAATGCTTTATTTGTCCATCATTTTTGTTATTACATTATTTACAGTACAATATTTTAAAAGAAATTTTTGAGAGCTGGAGGATAAATTCAAGTCTTTCTTTTTCCTTGGCTTTGTTTTCTTTTCCATAATTTGGGCTTACTTGCTCAATGACTATTCTATTTAAAAATGTAAGAAGTATCCAAGATTCCATTCAATATCCAAAAAAAGAAACCACTTCAGTTTTGATCGGTATAGTAAATATTTTATAGACAATATGTAATATGATCAATATCTTTAAATATAGAATTTGCACATATTAAACTGGTTTATGTTTCTATTCATAAACCAGTTAAAGGTTTTCACTCTCCTCTTTCATTTTCATCAAGAGGCTTTTTAGTTCCTCTCCACTTTCTGTCATAAGGGTGGTGTCATCTGCATATCTGAGGTTACTGATATTTCTCCCGGCAATCTTGATTCCAGTGTTTTTTCAGTCCAGCGTCTCTCATGATGTACTCTGCATATAAGTTAAATAAGCAGGGTGACAATATACAGCCTTGACGTACTCCTTTTCCTATTTGGAACCAGTCTATTGTTCCATGTCCAGTTCTAACTGTTGCTTCCTGANAAAGGTTTTCACTCTCCTCTTTCATTTTCATCAAGAGGCTTTTTAGTTCCTCTTCACTTTCTGTCATAAGGGTGGTGTCATCTGCATATCTGAGGTTACTGATATTTCTCCCGGCAATCTTGATTCCAGTGTTTCTTCAGTCCAGCGTCTCTCATGATGTACTCTGCATATAAGTTAAATAAGCAGGGTGACAATATACAGCCTTGATGTACTCCTTTTCCTATTTGGAACCAGTCTATTGTTCCATGTCCAGTTCTAACTGTTGCTTCCTGACCTGCATACAGATTTCTCAAGAGGCAGGTCATTATGCTAAGTGAAATACCAGGCAGAGAAAAATAAACAACATATCATTTCATATGTTGACTCTAACAACAACAACAACAAACAAAACAAAATTACCAAGCTCATAAATATAGATTAACAAATTGGTGGTTGCCAGAGGTTGGGGTGGCGAATTGGTGAAATTGGTGAAGGTATTCAAAAGGTACTACCTTTCAGTCATAAATAAGTCCTGGAGATGTAATATATAACCTGGTAACTCTAATAACAGTACTATAGTTTGTATTTGAGGGCTTCCCCATAGCTCATTTGGTAAAGAATCCACCTGCAATGCAGGAAACCCTGATTCTATTCCTGAGTCTGGAAGATCCACTGGAGCAGGGATAGGTTACCCACTCCAGTATTCTTGGGCTTCCCTTGTAGCTGGTAAAGAATCTGCCTGCAATGTGGGAGACCTAGGTTCAATCCTTGGGTTGGGAAGATCCCCTGGAGAATGGAAAAGCTACCCACTCCAGTATTCTGGCCTGGAGAATTCCATGGACTGTAAAGAGTCGGACACAACTGAGTGACTTTCACTTTACTTCACTCACTATTGTATATTTGAAAGTTGTTAAGGGAGTAAATCTTAAAAGCTGTCATCGCAAGGAAAATAATGAAACCATATGTGGTGATGAATGTTAGCTAGACTTATCTTGGTGATCAAAATACACATATACATGCATCGTATCATTACATAATGACCTGAAATTAATATAATGCTTTATCAGTTATATCTCAAATAAGAGGATATAACAATGGCCAATATTTGACCATGAAAAAGTGTTCAATATCATTAGTCTTGTGACCCCATGGACTGTATTGTCTGCCAGGCTCTCCAGGCAAGAGAGCCTGTCTATGGGATGATTCTCCAGGCAAGAATACTGGAGAGGGTTGCCATTTCCTTCTCCAGGTGATCTTTCTGACCCAGGAATCAAACCTGGGTTTCCTGTACTGCAGGTAGATTCTTTACTAACTAAGCTATGAGGGAAGCCCTCATTAGTCATCAACAAAATGCAAATTAAACCACACTGACATACAATTTCACACCCACAGAATGGAAAAAAAAGAGGGGGGAGAAGGAAACAATAAAGTTTACAAATAAACTTTGACATTTTTGAGAAAAAGTTTATAGGAGAAATTTACACTATACATTGCATTTATAAGATAGTAGAATCATTCTAATTAAAGTCAGAATTAAGAAAAAGATGCTACTTGTTTCACTAATACTCAGAATGATAGTGGCAGTCCTAGCAGATATTTTAAGAAAAAGAAATGTGAAGTATAAATTTTGGAAAGGGAGGGCCAAATTCTCATTATTTTCAGATGATGTGCTTGTTTCTGTAGAAATTAGTAAAATCAACTAACCAAAAAAAATGTGGTTTAAGATAGTCCACCAAAATGGCCAGAAGAAAGTTCAAAAGAAGAAAAACAATAATGTCCCTATACAAAAAAGAGTAACCAATTAAAAATGTAATATATGATATCCCAAAACAATTGAGGAAAAAAAATATAGACTGTCTAGTAATAAGAAATGCATAAGTTCTTTTTTCTTGAAAAGTGACAAAATACTATTGAAGGGAATGAAACTAGTTTCTATTCATAAACCAGTTAAATCCATGATTGAGCGACTGAACTGACTAGCTGACTGAATACCCTCAAGTCTTATCCATGTTGTTGCAAATAACAGGATTTTCTTCTTTCTTCAGTTTTCAGTTCAGTCGCTCAGTCATGTTCGACTCTTTGTGATCCCATGAAATGCAGCACGCCAGACCTCCCTGTCCATCACCATCTCCCGGAGTTCACTCAGACTCACGTTCATCGAGTCCGTGATGCCATCCAGCCATCTCATCCTCGGTCGTCCCCTTCTCCTCCTGCCCCCAATCCCTCCCAGCNCTTCTCCAACACCACAGTTCAAAAGCATCAATTCTTTGGCACTCAGCCTTCTTCACAGTCCAACTCTCACATCCATACATGACCACAGGAAAAACCATAGCCTTGACTAGACAGACCTTTATTGGCAAAGCAATATCTCTTCTTTTGAATATGCTATCTAGGTTGGTCATAACTTTCCTTCCAAGAGTAAGTGTCTTTTAATTTCATGGCTGCAATCACCATCTGCAGTGATTTTGGAGCCTCCAAAATAAAGTCTGTCACTGTTTCCACTGTTTCCCCATCTCTTTCCCATGAAGAGATGGGACCAGATGCCATGATCTTTGTTTTCTGAATGTTGAGCTTTAAGCCAAATTTTTACTCTCCTCTTTCACTTTCATCAAGAGGCTTTTTAGTTCCTCTTCACTTTCTGCCATAAGGGTGGTGTCATCTGCATATTTGAGGTTATTGATATTTCTCCAGGCAATCTTGATCCCAGCTTGTGCTTCTACCAGCCCAGCGTTTCTCATGATGTATTCTGCATAAATTAATTAAGCAGGGTGTTGTAAATCATGCTGCAATAAATGTGGGGATTGAATATATCTTTTTGAGCTAGTCTTATTACTTCCTTTATGGAGACCCAGAGGCAGACTTGCTGGATCATATGGTAGTTCTATTTTTAATTTTTTGAGAAACCTCCACATTGCTTTTCAAAGGAAATGGCAACCCACTCCAGTATTCTTGCCTGGAGAATTCCATGGACAGACAAGCCTGGTGGACTACAGTGCACGGGGTCGCAAAGAGTCGGACACGACTGAGCTACTTTACTGATTTACTGATTACTGTAGCAATGTACATTCCCACCAACATTACACTGAGGTCCCTTTTTTACCTCATGCTTACCAACATTCATTATCTTTTTTTTCTTTTTTATAATAGTCATCCTGTCATGTGTAAATATCTCATTTTGGTTTTAATTGGCATTTCCCTGATGATTAGTCATATTGAGCACTATTTCAAGTACCTTTTGATAATCTGAATATCTTCTTTGGAAAAAAATCTAATCAATTTCTCAATTTTAATTTTATTGTTTGTTTGTTTTGCAATTGAGTTTGAAGAGTTCTTTATAAATGTTGGATATTAACCTCTTATCTGATAATATTTGCAAATATTTTCTCTATTTTCATATATTGTGTTTTCATTTTGCTTAGGCAAATGCTGCACTGATTTTGCTGCATCTATGAGCATGTTAAAAAGGAAACTCAAGGTCTGCACTGGGACTATATACAAATTCGTACACTAGATAACTACTCAGGGGAAATTTTATGGGTCCTGAATTGTGGAATACATGGTATCGTTGATGCTATGTGGTGACATAAGGCATCAGCAAGCAAGAGAAAAAAGAATATTAAATAAAAAGGTATATCTCTCATAATATAGTACCAAAAAAGAAAGTGCCCTTTTCACATCTAAAATTCCTCTTTTAAAAATATAATTTTACTACTTTATTTTAAGGGTACTTATAGTAACATGACGGAGAAGGCAATGGCGCCCCACTCCAGTACTCTTGCCTGGAAAATCCCATGGATTGGAGGAGCCTGGAAGGCTGCAGTCCATGGGGTCGCTGAGGGTCGGACACGACTGAGCGACTTCACTTTCACTTTTCACTTCTTGCATTGGAGAAGGAAATGGCAAGCCACTCCAGTGTTCTTGCCTGGAGAACCCCAGGGACGGGGGAGCCTGGTGGGCTGCCGTCTATGGGGTCACACAGAGTCGGACACGACTGAAGTGACTTAGCAGCAATAGCAGCATAGTAACATGAAGTGTCAAAAAATATCTTACATGCATTAAAATGATGATACACAAAGGATATTCACAATACAGTCCTCGAAGATCATGGTTTTACCCAACTGATTCCCCCTACTTCCTCCTCCTTCACCATAGCAAAACTATCACCATAATTTACCTCTTTATCCTCATTTTTGAATAGCTGGCTCTTCCACTGTCTTTGGATTTGGCCTGTGATTTCTTTGGGCAACAGGACTTTAGCAAACATAACATAAGCAGAAATTCTAAAGTTCTTATGCATTATAACTTTCCCTGTCTTGAATTTGTTCAAAACTAGCCACCATGTGAAATACAGCCACACCAGAAAGCTCAGTGAGGAGACTCATTCAAGAAATCTTATCTGCATCTGAACTTGATTTTAGATGGACGACATTAGGAGGTTCAACTTTGGGAGGAGGTTGATATATTTTCTCCATGAAAGATTTAAACTAATGCAGCCAGAGAATGATAGGAAACAAACTGTTTGCAGAATGATCATCAAATTTCCCCTTTTTTGCATCTATGCCCTTGGGCATTTCTTCCCACATATTCTAAATCTGATCTTGAAACTTGCTTTGGCCAACAGGGTCATATCAATGCAATACAGCAAGAAACCTGAAGAGTGCTTGCTTACAGAGCTCATCCTCTCTTACACTTTTGAAATGCAACTACCATGTGAAGTAACTGAAGGCAACCAAGACACATAATGAGGTCATCCAAGACCAGCAAGGCACTAGCTGACCAAGCAGATAAATTCAGCTACACAAATGAATTAGGCAAGTCCAACAGAGGAACAACCAGCTAAGCTCAGAACAAGTTCCTTAACCAAAGAATTATGAACTATTAAACAATTGTTTTAGGCCACTAAAATGTTTGTATACTTATCAAAGCTACTAATGTAACCGAAACTCTATATCACCTTGGCTATCCATAGTATGACCCTGACAACAATTCCAATCAGAAGACAGCTCTCTATTTTTGTTAGAAAAAAAAAATGTACATAGTTTTTATTTTTCAGACTTTTAAATTTCTTATAAAATATTTTAACAATAAATACTTTATAGATAACTAGGGAAATAAAATTTTCTATTATTACTTTTTATTGACATTAATTATTAAGATTTGTGTTTTATTTTCAATTGATGTTAACTGAAAATACTTCATATAGAAAATGTATGACCAATTACAATAAAGTTTGTGAATAAACATAATTTTTAAAAAATACAATGTGGTGCTATTTCTCAAAAAGCTGATAAGCAACCACTGCAAGTTTCCACACATCTATTGGATTTTCCAAGAAAACAATTTACCATAGCAACTCCAAAATCATATGCTATACTTTTAGACTATTACTACTCACTAATTGATGCTTTTGAACTGTGGTGTTGGAGAAGACTCTTGAGAGTCCCTTGGACTGCAAGGAGATCCAACCAGTCCATTCTGAAGGAGATCAGCCCTGGNTAATGTAACCGAAACTCTATATCACCTTGGCTATCCATAGTATGACCCTGACAACAATTCCAATCAGAAGACAGCTCTCTATTTTTGTTAGAAAAAAAAAATGTACATAGTTTTTATTTTTCAGACTTTTAAATTTCTTATAAAATATTTTAACAATAAATACTTTATAGATAACTAGGGAAATAAAATTTTCTATTATTACTTTTTATTGACATTAATTATTAAGATTTGTGTTTTATCTTCAATTGATGTTAACTGAAAATACTTCATATAGAAAATGTATGACCAATTACAATAAAGTTTGTGAATAAACATAATTTTTAAAAAATACAATGTGGTGCTATTTCTCAAAAAGCTGATAAGCAACCACTGCAAGTTTCCACACATCTATTGGATTTTCCAAGAAAACAATTTACCATAGCAACTCCAAAATCATATGCTATACTTTTAGACTATTACTACTCACTAATATTTCTTCAAATGTGAATTAATGTATAAATATATCAACTCATGATTAAACACATTGATCTGTGATAAATTAGGGTGTAACACTTGTAACCCTGCTGTTTTTTAAAATAAATACAATATCCTGATTGAAATATATTTAATCATTTCAATTGAAGAAAAAGTATCTATAGAGCCAGGTATGCAATGGATCTCAGAGCCTTAATATACAAAAACTCTACTGATCCTACTATTTCCATGTCATAGACTGAAAGAAGCTCTAGGAGGAAAGAAATATAAAATAGGAATCCTTAAAAAATACATTGGAACTCTGGACCTCAATTCCACACTTAACAATCATTACTTAATGGAAAAGAAGAGGCAACAGCAAGTATAAATGCAGGGAAAAAAACAAACCTAGTACTGTAACGAATACCTTGTTCTATTGAACTTCAGTTTATTGTGCTTTGTAGATTTCCATTTTTTTATAAATTGAAGATCTGTGGCAACCCTGTGTCGAGCAGATCTATCAGCACAATTTTTCCAAAAGCACTTGCTCATTTCATTTCTCTGTATTGCTTTTTCATAAATCCCCAAATATTTCAAACTTTTTCATTACTTTTATATTTGGTATGGTAGGACTTCCCTAGTGGCTCAGATGGTACAGCATCTGTCTACCATGTGGGAGACCTGGGTTCGATCCCTGGGTTAGGAAGATCCCCTGGAGAAGGAAATGCCAATCCACTCCAGTAATATTGCCTGGAAAATCCCATGGACAGAGGAGCCTGGTAGGCTAAAGTCCATGGGGTTGCAAAGAGTTGGACACAACTGAGCGACTTCGCTTTTTCACTTTCTCTGATCAATATATTTTTGATGTTTCTATTGCAAAATATTATGACCTCCTGAAAGTTCAGATATGATTAGAATTTTCTAGCAGTAAAGAGTTTTATTTAAATAAAGGTATGGACATTATTTTTTAGACATAAATTCTATTCCACACTTAACAGACACCAGTATACTATAGGAGCCAGGACTGGGGGGAGATAGCCCACGTCCAAGGTCATGAGCAGGGGCTGTGAAGAGATACCCTACACCCGAGGTCAGAGAAAACGCAATAAGATGGTAGGCTCTGAGAGAGAGCATCAGAGGGCAGACAGACAGAAACCACAATAACATAAAACTAACCAATCTAATCACATGGAACACAGCCTTGTCTAACTCAATAAAACTATGAACCATGCCATGTAGGGCCACCCAAGACAGACGGGTCATGATAGAGTTCTGACAAAACGTGGTCCACTGGAGAAGGGAATGGCAAAGCACTTCACTATTCTTGCCATGAAAACCCTGTAAACAGTATGAAAAGGTAAAAAGATAGGACACTGAAAGATGAACTCCCCAGGTCAGTAGATGTGCAATTTGCTACAGGAGATCAGTGGAGAAATAACTCCAGAAAGAATGAAGAGATGGAGCCAAAGCAAAAACACACCCAGTTGTGAATGTGACTGGTGATGGAAGCAGAGTTTCATGATGTAAAGAGCAATACTGCATAGAAACCGGAAATGCTAGGCCCATGAATCAAGGCAAATTGGAAGTGGTCAAACAAGAGATGGCAAGAGTGAACGTCGATATTTTAGGAGTCAGCAAACTAAAATGGACTGGAAAGGGGGAATTTAACTCAGATGACCATCATATCCACTACTGTGGGCAATAATCCCTTAGAAGAAATGAGTAGTCATCATAGTCAATAAAAGAGTCCAAAAAGCAGTACTTGGATGCAATCACAAAAGCAACAAAATGATCTCTGTTCGTTTTCAAGGCAAACCATTCAATATCACAGTAATCCAAGTCTATGCCCTGACCAGTAATGCTGAAGAAGCTGAAGTTGAAAGGTTCTATGAAGACCTACAAAACCTTTTATAAATAGCACCCGAAAAAGACATCCTTTTGATTACAGGGGACTGGAATGCAAAAGTAGAAAGTCAAGAAATTTGCCTCCAGTCACATTTGCCTGGAATAACAGGCAAATTTGGCCTTGGAATACAGGATGAAGCAGAGCAAAGGCTAATAGAGTTTTGCAAAGAGAACGTACTGATCATAGTAAACACCCTCTTCCAACAAGACAAGAGAAGATTCTACACAAGGACATCACCAGATAGTCAACACCGAAGTCAAATTGATTATATTCCTTGAGGTCTGGGGCAGCTGCCTAGAGGAGCTACCCCATGCATGAGGTCAGGATGGTGGCCGAGAGGAAGTACCCCATGTCCAAGGAGCAGTAGTAGCGGGGGTGCAGGAGGGCCGAGGGGAGCCACTCCACATTCAAGGTCAGGAGGGGTGACCTCGTCCAAAGTAAGGAGCAATGGCAGCACTTTGTTGGAGCAGCCGTGAATAGATACCCAACGTCCAAGGTAAGAGAAATCCAAGTGAGATAGTAGGTGTTTCGAGAGGGCATCAGAGGGTGGACACACTAAAACCATAATTACAAAAACTAGCCAATATGATCACATGGAACACAGCCTTGTCTAACTCAATGAAATTAAGCCATGCCGTGTGGGGCCACCCAAGACGGGTGAGTCATGGTGGAAACGTCTGACAGAATGTGGTCCAGTGGAGAAGGGAATGGCAAATCACTTCAGTATTCTTTCCTTGAGAACCCCATGAACAATATGAAAATGCAAAATGATAGGATTCTGAAAGAGGAACTCCCCAGGTCAGTAGATGCGCAATATGCTGCAGGAGATCAGTGGAGAAATAACTCCAGAAAGGATGAAGGGAAGGAGCCAAGCAAAAACAATACCCAGTTATGGATGTGACTGGTGATAGAAGCAAGGTCTGATGTTATAAAGAGCAATATTGCATAGGAACCTGGAATGTTAGGTCCATGAATAAAGGCAAATTAGAAGTAGTCAAACAGGGGATGGAAAGAGTGAAAGTCGACATTCTAGGAATCCTCAAACTAAAATGGACTGGAATGGAGGAATTTAACTCAGATGACCATTATATCTACTACTGTGGGCAGGAATCCCTTAGAAGAAATGGAGTAGCCATCATGGTCAACAAAAGAGTCCGAAATGCAGTACTTGGATGCAATCTCAAAAA
>SJYS01008567.1:104484-131997 GCA_006410695.1 Philantomba maxwellii | reverse complement strand
GTGGGACCATCACCGCCAGGCTGGGCTCTAGGATCTGTGATCCATCCAAGAGCCGGGCTACGGTGACGACGCTTCCCCGGGGTGACGAGTGGGACCATCACCGCCAGGCTGGGCTCTAGGATCTGTGATCCATCCAAGAGCCGGGCCACTATGACGACGCTTCCCCGGGGTGACGAGTGGGACCATCACCGCCAGGCTGGGCTCTAGGATCTGTGCAAAGTTCTGGGAACAGATATTAGATGACTGCTATGATGAGACTTTAAACACTCGTCACATTTTTCCAGCCCCTCCTTTTCTTTCAAAGAGCACTCACAACAACAAGAAGGGAGTTCGGCCTGGACACAGGACAGGGTGCCCTTTCTCGGGCTACTCTCCATCCGAGCACAGAGAGCAGCCTGAGAGGTGACCGCAGCGCGACCCGCACGCTCCTGAGCAAACGCGTCACTGCCTCTGGGTCCCATTTTTCACTTTACGAGAGGAATCTCACCCAGTTTTCCCTAAGTGCCCATCTGCCACACTCCAGAGGTACCATCAATACGGAAGTGCAATCTACTTTTGTTGCTTTAATCCAACTGATGTTGACACTTCCGAATTCACAAAGTCAGTTCCTTGTCAACATATAGCCCTTTCTCTTCGATGTCTGGACGAGTCAAACAATTCAATTCCCTTATCCAAGGGAGAGGACAACGAGAAAGGCAGAGCTCTTGACTTGGAAACAGCCTCTCTGTGTGCATCACCTCTGTCAAAGGCTGAATGCAAGAATGTTTTTCTCTCTTCCCAGGCTCACCCTGGGATGGAGTGGGCGGAAATCCTGTGACTAGGTATTCAATGAAATGATTTTGCCAAAGACAACTCGGCCCCTCATAGAGGTTTTGGAGAAAATGACAAAGTAAGCCAGGAGAATAGGATTGATGCTGGGGAAACAGCTGTGATGTGTGAAATTTAATTTCAAAGGGCCGTTCCCTGCAGAGACAAACCTAGCTGAAAGGACCAGTGTGGGCCCAGCATGTATGCACACGGTGGCTTGGCAAAGGCCAAAGCAGTTGACTTATAAATTAGGAGCTGTGCTGGCTCCATGGGGAAACGAAGACAAAGATATCCGGCCACCTAAGAACATGAATAATCACCTAACATCAGAGTCTCCACTCCTCCAGTTGTTTGATCCTGCAAAGTAATGTATACCTTTTAGAAGGATGTCCCAGATTACTTTCTTTGCAATCTTTGGGTTTCAGCTGTCTCCATACCTATCTCTGCAAGGGAACTTAACCACACCACACCACAAAAAAATCGCTAGTCCTGTCCCAAAAGGAAGAAAACAAAAGGTTTTGATAACATTAGACATAGTTCTCAATCTAGACATTGGATAAAAGTGCCCGTAGAAGAGAATTATAACAGTGTCCCTTACAAAGTTGCTCTGGGGGTATGTAAAATGTTGATCTAGGCCCTCAAGGTCCTTTTAAATATTGCCCTGGGTGACTCCTAAGAAAGAGTGGTCTGAAGAAAGAATAATGCTTTCAATTTTATTATATAGGTCATTATGATAACATTTTGAAATGTTTAAAATGAAAATAAATCACATATGTCCCCCCCAACACTTCTGTTTCCATCCCAAGCAGGTTATTATCTCAACGGTACAAATGGGGATGCCTTCGCATAGGCTGCCGCCCGACTCAGTATTGCCGACATGATTTCAAGTGTATTTTCTTCCCCAGTGAGACACAAGTGTGGAAAGGCAGCTTTGGAGTGTGGCAAGTGTGTAAGGGCATGTGTTTGTGTACCGAAAACAAAAAGCCTAAAACAAATGAAGCCTTTACATTTAAATATCCAGATGCTAATAATTACTGCAGTGAGGAAAGGCTGTGGTGGGACAGATATTGTCAGAAATTACTTTGAGAGAGGAAGCTGTTCAGTATTCCTCGAAGTTAATTTAGCAATAGGTTTCAATAATCTCAAACAGCTTCCACTCTGTCCCTGTGACTACTGATACTTCCGAGAATCTATTTTTAAGAAATAAACAGAGATGTGCACAGTCTATCATTATTTATAACTGTAAAACGCTGAAATGGGGGTATGTTTGAAAGTAGGAAAATTAAAATTATGATAAATCTATTTAATGGAAAATACTGTAAGCAATTACAAATGAATGTTTTTGCAAATTCTGTAAAGAGGAAAAAATAAAACCATTTGACTTTCAATTTCACAGTCATCAGATACTAGACTATGGGCTTCCCTTGTGGCTCAGACGGTAAGGCGTCTGCCTACACTGCAGGGACTAGACTGACCAAAAAATAGGCTTTTTAAGAACTTTTAATTTTAAAATGTTTCTGTTAATAAGTATAGTAAAAGAAAAAGTAAATCATTGTCCAAGGATTGTCAAAATGTCCAATCATTTGGACATTACCCAATAATTGTCCAGGCCCAATCAAAGGAACAAAATAAATCTCCAGAAACTGACTGTAAAAAAGAAAGGTATATAATGTATCTGATAAAAAATTAAAAATAACCATCATAAAGAGTCTCAATTGGCTCAAGAAAATGATGCATGAACAAAATGAGAATATCAACAAAGGAAATATTTAAAAATCTAAAACAGAAAATTTGAGACTAAAGCACAGAATGCCACACTGAAACATTCACTAGACTCACTCATCAGCAGACTTCCACACAGAAGAAAAAAGCAGCAACTGAAGACAGAAAAACTGGAATCATGCAGTCAGAGGAACAAATGGGAAAAAATCATAAAAGAGTAAGAGCGGCCTAAGAGATTTACAGGACACTATCAGCTGGACAAAATACCTATCAGCAGAGTCCCCGAAGCGGGAGAGAAAAGCCAACCGGCAGAGAGCTCCCTGGAAGAAACAGTGGCCAAGCGCTCAGCAAATGTGACGGACATCCAGATCCCAGAAGTCCAATAGTCTCAAACTAAGATACCCTCACCCATAGACCTGCCAAAGACACATCACCATCGAACTGTCAAGGAAAAAGTGAGGACAGAATTTTCAAATCAGCAAGAAAAGAGAGACTTGTCATATTCAAGGGAATTTCTTGAGAGGGTTGTAGGACTGCTCAGCAGACACCCTGCAGACGAGCAGAGGCGAGCAGGAGGACAGACTCGGAAAGCTGGTGGGTGGAGACGGAAAGGCTGTAAACCAAGAACACGGTACCCAGCAAATGACTCCTTTAAAAGGGAAAGACAGATGGAGAATTTCCCAGGTAAGCAAAAACTGAGGGGATGTGTCACTGCTAGATCTGACTTACAGAAAGTGTAATGAAGACAAAAGACTGAGATGAAAGGAAACGAAGCAGCAGCACTGGAAATGTAAGAGAAAGAAGATGAAACATAAATCCCAGCGGTAAAGGTAAACACATAGACAGACAGGATGATGAAATACTGTAGGAGCAGTGAGCAAGTCACATCTGACTGTAGCATGACAGTTACAACAGGAAAGTATAAGAGCAACTATAAATACAAAACCTGCTAGTAGATACACAATATAAAAAGAAATACATTCTCACACCAAGATAAATTATGTGTGAGGATGGAAAAGTAAAAGTGTAGAGTTCCTATATGTGATTAAAGTTAAGTTGTTATCAGCTTAAAAATGATGACTTAGAACTATAACCTGTGCTACGTAAGACTCATGGTAACCACAAAGACAGTACCAATGGATGACACCAAAAGAAGGTGAGAAAGCAATCAAATTATGCTTTTATAAAATAGCAACAAAACACAAAGGGAGAGAATAACAAAGGAAAAGTGTCAAAAAAGCCACGAAACAGAAAATAATTTACAAAATGTTAATAGTAAGTACTTCTGCATCAATAATTACTTTAACTGTAAATGAACTAAATTCCCTAATCAAGAGAGTCTCTGAATGGATTAAAAAAAAAAAAAAGACCCAACTATATGCTGTCTGTAAGACTCACTTTATGCTTAAAGGTACATATAGGCTGAAAATTAAGAAATGGAAAAGGATATTCATGCACAATGTAACCAAAAGACAGTCATACTTATTAGAGACAAAACTGCAAAAAAAGACAAAGAAGGTTATTATATAATGATAAAAAGATCAAATCACCAGGAAGCTGTAATAATTAAAAGTACATATATACCTAATACCAGAACACACAAATATATGAAGCGTATATGGGCAGAACTGAAGGGAGAAAATGATAGCAATACAATAATATTAGGGAATTTCTCAATAACAGGCAGAAAATCCAAACATAAGATGAACAAGGACACAGAGAATAAAATAAACACTGTTGACAAAAGGGACCTCAAAGACGTATGAAGAGCACTGCATCCAAGAGCAGCAGAATACAAGGCCTTCCAAAGTGCACACAGAACATTCTCCCGGGCAGATTACAAGTTAGCTTATAAAACAAGCCTCAACAAATTTACGACACCTGGCATCATACCAAGTGTGTTCTAATCACAACAGGATGACACTAGAAATTAATAGCTGAAAGAAAACAGCACAATTACAAGTATGTGGAAATCAAACAATATATTCTTGAATAATCAATGGGTCAAAAAAGAAATCATAAGAGAAATCAGAAAATATCTTGAGACAAAGGTAAATGAAAACACAACATAACAAAATTTATGAGATTATAGTACAAGCAACTTTGTAGATTAAAAAAACAAACAACCTAACTTTATATGTCAAGAAATCAAAAAAAGAACAAACTAAGCCCAAATTAGTAGAAGGAAGGAAACATTAAGATTAGGGCAAAAAATCAGGCCACCCAGGTCCCACAGCCAGCCACCCTGAGATCCAGCCACCCAGGTCCCACAGCCAGCCACCCTGAGATCCAGCCCCACCACCGGCAGGCTGACGTCACCCTAGGACCACCTCCGAGCCCTCCAGCCAGCTGCACGGGGGACTGGCCACAGAAACCCGTGGTTAGGTAGCTATCACTGAAGGCAGGGCTGGCAGCCAACCAGGCCAGGGGCAGCCCTGCCTTCCAGTCTGCCCACGGTACCCGACTCTGAGACCAGAGAAGGGCCCAACAGCTCACAGAGCGGGTACCACTAGGGCACACAGCTGCTGAGCCCCAAAGAACATCTCCTAAATAAGGCCCGTCTCCAAGATTAAGAAGTGTAACCAACCTACCTAAACACATCAAGAAACATCATAGTTGGTGGATTCATGTCGATGTGTGGCAAAACCAACACGGTATTGTAAAGTAAAATAAAGTAAAAATTGAAAAAAAAAAAAAAAGAAACATCACAGTTAAGATGGCAAGGATGAAAGATAAAGGGAGATTCTTAAAATGAGAGAGAGACGAGCTGCCAGTTACGTGTCAAGGAACTTCCATACGACTATCAGCTGATTTTACATCAGACACGTTGCAGGCCAGAAGGGAGTGGCATGGTATAATTAAAGAAATGGAAGGGGAAAAAGAAAACACCCTACAACCAAGACTATTTTAGGGTATCATTTAGATTTGAAGGAGAGATAAAGACTTTTACAGACAAGTAAAGTTAAACAGTTCATCACCACTTAACTGGCTTTAAATCTCAGAGAGATTTTTAAAGTGAAAAAGAAAACACATAAGTTTCATATGAAACTTATGAAAGGAAAATTCTCATTGGTAAAAGCAAACATATGGTAAAGGTAGTAGATCAAACAGTTATAAAACTAGTAGGAACGCTAAAAGAAAAAGTAGTAAAATCATCTGTATCCACAGTAAGTAGTTAAGGGATTCACACACGAAAATATGTAAAATGATGTCTAAAACATTAAATGTGGTGAGAGGTGACTAAAACATGCAGGTCTGTTGGAATATATTCAAACTTAAGTGATCATTAATTTAAAATAAACATACACACATACACACACACACACAAATACACGTTTTATATGACCTTCATAGTAACTGCAAGGCAGAAATCCGTAACAGATATATGCACACAAACAAGAAATGACTCTAACATAACACAAAGGTAGTCATCGAATCACAAGGGAAGAAAGCAAAAGAAGAAAAAGGAACAAAAAGCAACTACAAAAGATCTCTGAAGCAATAGTATCTGCTAATATCCTAAATATATAAAGTCAATATCCTAAATATATAAAGATTCCATATAACCCAACATCAAAACAAAATAAAAAACAAGCTGACTGAATTATGGGCAAAGGTTTAAAGAGACATTTTCTAAAGAAGATATACAGATGGCCAACAGATGGATGAAAAGATGCTCAACATCACTAATCATCAAGGAAATGCAAATCAAGATCACAATGAGATATTACCTCATACCTGTCAGAATGGCTATAATCCAAAAGGCAACAAATATGTGTTGGCAAGGGTGTGGAGATGGGAATCCTTGGGCACTGTGAACTGGTGCAGCCACCAGGAAAAACAGTACAGACATTCCTCAAAATTCAAAAATTAGAACTATCGTTAAGATCCAGCAATTCCATTTCTGGATAATTTTCTGAAGAAAACAAAAAGGCTATTTTAAAATGATTCATGCACGTCTAGATTCACTGTAGCGTTATTTACAATAGCTAAGATATGAAAACAGCCTAAATGCACACTGGCAGATGAGTGCGGCATGTATAAAAACATACCTAACAGAGTATTACCAAGCGGTAGAAAAGAATGAAACCTTGCCATTTGTGGTAATATGCATGGACCTAGTGGAGAAAGCAATGGCACCCCACTCCAGTACTCGTGCCGGGAAAATCCCATGGACGGAGGAGCCTAGAAGGCTATAGTCCATGGGGTCGCCAAGAGTCAGACACGACTGAGCGACTTCACTTTCACTTTTCACTTTCATGCATTGGAGAAGGAAATGGCAACCCACTCCAGAGTTCTTGCCTGGAGAATCCCAGCGATGGGGGAGCCTGGTGGGCTGCTGTCTATAGGGTCGCACAGTGTCGGACACGACTGAAGCGACTTAGCAGCAGCAGCAGCAGCATGGACCTAGAAACGATTATGCTAACTGAAATGTTTCAGAAAGAGACAGATGCTTTCACTTGTGTGTACAATCTAAAAATCAAAACCAGCATCACGAAGCAGAGAGGGAGTCACAGAGGCAGAAGGCAAGCCGGCGGTGCCAGAGGGACAAAGGGTGGAGGGGCGATTCAGAGGGCGACACTTCTGCTACCAAATAAACGAGCCACGAAGATCGAATGTGCAGCAAGGGGAACACAGTCAATAAAATATGATAACTGCATATGGCGACAGAAGCTAGACTTATTGTGGTGCTCACTTTGTAACATACAGAAAGTATCAACTCACTATGTTGAACACCAGAAACTAACATAGTGCTGTAGGTCAACTATATTTAAATAAAACACACAAACAAAAGAAAAATGGTAAGTGGGAGAACTGCAAAAAAAAAAATCACGATAGCAACCAAGATTTGTCAAAGTTGCTCAGAGCCCTTTCTATAAAATGTTGGTGCCAAATATGATGACACAGATACAATCATTAGGGAGTTTACATAGCTTCACTGCAGCCCTTGTTACCAAGGGGACTTTATACACATAAAGGACTCATTGCAACATAACATTAAAATAATAATAAACATCTTGCACCACAGAATCAAATTCTGAAGACATAATAAGCTGGGATGCTGATCACTAGGCTAAGTTTTGCTAAACATTTCAAGTTTGGCATAAAGTAGAACTACATTTTTAAAACATGCATTTGAGATAACTTGTCTTAAAAACCTATCCTTTTGTGCTAAAATAAAAACATTAAATAGTGGTCATTTTTATTGATTTACAAATAATGTCTTAGATGTGAAAACACTAATTTTAGTATTGTACTTCAAGTGTGTCCATCTTAATGAAGTTGTCTTAAAAACATTTTTGCAGAAGAAGAGTAAATCTTGAAAATACCAGCAGCTAAATAAAATTCATTTCCCTCAAAAAAGAGATTATTACAGAAATAAATGAAATAGAGACTAGAAAACAGAAGGGAAAAAAAAAAATCAATGAAATTAAGAGGTGTTTTTTTTTTTTTTTTCCAAAATAACAATAGAAATGACAATCCTTTAGCTAGACTATTAGAAAAAGAGAGAAAATGTGAATAAAATAAGAAATGAAAAATGAGACATTACAACTAGCATCAGGGAAGCAAAAACGTAAGAAACAACTATGAACAATTACATACCAACAAACTGGACAATCTAGAAAAAATGGATAAATCCCTAGAAACACATGATTTGCCAAAACTGAATCATGAATAAATAAAAATCAGAGTGGAACTAAAACATGTAGATTTAATCAGTAATCAAAAACCTGCCAACAAAGAAAAGTCTAGGATCATTCAGCTTCACAATAAATTCTATCCAACTTTTAAAATGGGACCAATTGAAATCAAAACCAATCTTCTTCAAATTCTTCAAAAAACATTTAAGCAGACAGAAACTTCTAAAATCATTTCATGAGGCCAGCATTAGCCTGATATAAAAACCAGAAAAAGATACTACAAGAAAATAAAACTAGAAGTCAAAATCCCTAATGAATATAAATTCAAAAATTCTCAACAAAATATCAGCAAACCAAATCCAACATCATATTATGAGAGAGGCATACATCATGAACAAGTGGGATTTACCCCTGGAATACAAGGATGCTCCAACTTATGAAAATCAATTAGTGTGATAAATTACACTGACATAATAAATGTTCAAATCTCATGATCATCTCCATAGATACAGAAAAAGCATTTAATAAAAATTCAACAACCTTTCACATGGTAAAAAGCATTCAACAAACTAGGAATAAAAATAAATTACTTCACTATGATAAAGACCATATATAAAAAGTCCACAGCTAACATCATATTTGAAATGGCAAAAAACTGAAGGCTTTTCCTCTAATAAAAGAAAAAGACAAAAATGCCCACTCTTGGCACTTCTATTTAATATAGCCGTCACCATCAGAGAAGAAAAAAACTTAAGGGCATCCAAATTGGAAAGGAAAAAGTAAAATTATCTTTGTTTACAGATTCCATGACTTTAAATACAGAAAACTCTAAAGATTCTACAAAAGAACTGTTAGAAATAAGAAATGAATTCAAGGAAGTTGTAGGATACAAAAATCAATTGTACTTCTGTAAACTAACAATGAACAATGTGAAAAGGAAGTTAAGAAAACAATTCCATTTATAACAGCATCAAAAACAATAAAATACTTTAGGAATAAACATAATGAAGGAAGTGAAAAACTTAGACAATAAAAGATACAAAACATTGTTGAGAGAATATAAAGACAAGAATAAATGGAAAGACATCCCATGTTCATGGATTGGAAGACTGAATATTGTCAAAATGCCTATACTATCCAAAGTCATCTACAGAGTCAATGCAATCCTTATCAAAATTCCAATGGTAGTTTTTGAAGAAACTGCATAATTTACATTAACACTGATATGGAGCTATAAAGGATCCTAAATACTCAGTCTTGAGAAAGAACAACAGATTTAGAATCCTCATACTCCCTGACTTCAAAACATATTACAAAGCTATAATAATAAAAACTGACAGTAGTGGGATAAAGCCATACATGTAGGCCACTGTAACAGAAGAGAGAGCCCAGAAATAATGCCATCAGCTGATCTTCCAAAGGGTCCCAAAAGCACACCAAGGGAAAAGAGAGTCTATTCAACAAAACAGTACCAGGAAAACTGAGTATCCATGTGAAAAAGAATGCAGGTTCATCCTTAACATACACCACACACAACAGGGAACTCATCGTGAACTTAAATGCTTAATACCTTATGAAACTCCTGGAAGACAACACAGGGGAAAAGTTTCTTGGCATTGATATTGGCAATGATNAAAGATAAAGGGAGATTCTTAAAATGAGAGAGAGACGAGCTGCCAGTTACGTGTCAAGGAACTTCCATACGACTATCAGCTGATTTTACATCAGACACGTTGCAGGCCAGAAGGGAGTGGCATGGTATAATTAAAGAAATGGAAGGGGAAAAAGAAAACACCCTACAACCAAGACTATTTTAGGGTATCATTTAGATTTGAAGGAGAGATAAAGACTTTTACAGACAAGTAAAGTTAAACAGTTCATCACCACTTAACTGGCTTTAAATCTCAGAGAGATTTTTAAAGTGAAAAAGAAAACACATAAGTTTCATATGAAACTTATGAAAGGAAAATTCTCATTGGTAAAAGCAAACATATGGTAAAGGTAGTAGATCAAACAGTTATAAAACTAGTAGGAACGCTAAAAGAAAAAGTAGTAAAATCATCTGTATCCACAGTAAGTAGTTAAGGGATTCACACACGAAAATATGTAAAATGATGTCTAAAACATTAAATGTGGTGAGAGGTGACTAAAACATGCAGGTCTGTTGGAATATATTCAAACTTAAGTGATCATTAATTTAAAATAAACATACACACATACACACACACACACAAATACACGTTTTATATGACCTTCATAGTAACTGCAAGGCAGAAATCCGTAACAGATATATGCACACAAACAAGAAATGACTCTAACATAACACAAAGGTAGTCATCGAATCACAAGGGAAGAAAGCAAAAGAAGAAAAAGGAACAAAAAGCAACTACAAAAGATCTCTGAAGCAATAGTATCTGCTAATATCCTAAATATATAAAGTCAATATCCTAAATATATAAAGATTCCATATAACCCAACATCAAAACAAAATAAAAAACAAGCTGACTGAATTATGGGCAAAGGTTTAAAGAGACATTTTCTAAAGAAGATATACAGATGGCCAACAGATGGATGAAAAGATGCTCAACATCACTAATCATCAAGGAAATGCAAATCAAGATCACAATGAGATATTACCTCATACCTGTCAGAATGGCTATAATCCAAAAGGCAACAAATATGTGTTGGCAAGGGTGTGGAGATGGGAATCCTTGGGCACTGTGAACTGGTGCAGCCACCAGGAAAAACAGTACAGACATTCCTCAAAATTCAAAAATTAGAACTATCGTTAAGATCCAGCAATTCCATTTCTGGATAATTTTCTGAAGAAAACAAAAAGGCTATTTTAAAATGATTCATGCACGTCTAGATTCACTGTAGCGTTATTTACAATAGCTAAGATATGAAAACAGCCTAAATGCACACTGGCAGATGAGTGCGGCATGTATAAAAACATACCTAACAGAGTATTACCAAGCGGTAGAAAAGAATGAAACCTTGCCATTTGTGGTAATATGCATGGACCTAGTGGAGAAAGCAATGGCACCCCACTCCAGTACTCGTGCCGGGAAAATCCCATGGACGGAGGAGCCTAGAAGGCTATAGTCCATGGGGTCGCCAAGAGTCAGACACGACTGAGCGACTTCACTTTCACTTTTCACTTTCATGCATTGGAGAAGGAAATGGCAACCCACTCCAGAGTTCTTGCCTGGAGAATCCCAGCGATGGGGGAGCCTGGTGGGCTGCTGTCTATAGGGTCGCACAGTGTCGGACACGACTGAAGCGACTTAGCAGCAGCAGCAGCAGCATGGACCTAGAAACGATTATGCTAACTGAAATGTTTCAGAAAGAGACAGATGCTTTCACTTGTGTGTACAATCTAAAAATCAAAACCAGCATCACGAAGCAGAGAGGGAGTCACAGAGGCAGAAGGCAAGCCGGCGGTGCCAGAGGGACAAAGGGTGGAGGGGCGATTCAGAGGGCGACACTTCTGCTACCAAATAAACGAGCCACGAAGATCGAATGTGCAGCAAGGGGAACACAGTCAATAAAATATGATAACTGCATATGGCGACAGAAGCTAGACTTATTGTGGTGCTCACTTTGTAACATACAGAAAGTATCAACTCACTATGTTGAACACCAGAAACTAACATAGTGCTGTAGGTCAACTATATTTAAATAAAACACACAAACAAAAGAAAAATGGTAAGTGGGAGAACTGCAAAAAAAAAAATCACGATAGCAACCAAGATTTGTCAAAGTTGCTCAGAGCCCTTTCTATAAAATGTTGGTGCCAAATATGATGACACAGATACAATCATTAGGGAGTTTACATAGCTTCACTGCAGCCCTTGTTACCAAGGGGACTTTATACACATAAAGGACTCATTGCAACATAACATTAAAATAATAATAAACATCTTGCACCACAGAATCAAATTCTGAAGACATAATAAGCTGGGATGCTGATCACTAGGCTAAGTTTTGCTAAACATTTCAAGTTTGGCATAAAGTAGAACTACATTTTTAAAACATGCATTTGAGATAACTTGTCTTAAAAACCTATCCTTTTGTGCTAAAATAAAAACATTAAATAGTGGTCATTTTTATTGATTTACAAATAATGTCTTAGATGTGAAAACACTAATTTTAGTATTGTACTTCAAGTGTGTCCATCTTAATGAAGTTGTCTTAAAAACATTTTTGCAGAAGAAGAGTAAATCTTGAAAATACCAGCAGCTAAATAAAATTCATTTCCCTCAAAAAAGAGATTATTACAGAAATAAATGAAATAGAGACTAGAAAACAGAAGGGAAAAAAAAAAATCAATGAAATTAAGAGGTTTTTTTTTTTTTTTTTTCCAAAATAACAATAGAAATGACAATCCTTTAGCTAGACTATTAGAAAAAGAGAGAAAATGTGAATAAAATAAGAAATGAAAAATGAGACATTACAACTAGCATCAGGGAAGCAAAAACATAAGAAACAACTATGAACAATTACATACCAACAAACTGGACAATCTAGAAAAAATGGATAAATCCCTAGAAACACATGATTTGCCAAAACTGAATCATGAATAAATAAAAATCAGAGTGGAACTAAAACATGTAGATTTAATCAGTAATCAAAAACCTGCCAACAAAGAAAAGTCTAGGATCATTCAGCTTCACAATAAATTCTATCCAACTTTTAAAATGGGACCAATTGAAATCAAAACCAATCTTCTTCAAATTCTTCAAAAAACATTTAAGCAGACAGAAACTTCTAAAATCATTTCATGAGGCCAGCATTAGCCTGATATAAAAACCAGAAAAAGATACTACAAGAAAATAAAACTAGAAGTCAAAATCCCTAATGAATATAAATTCAAAAATTCTCAACAAAATATCAGCAAACCAAATCCAACATCATATTATGAGAGAGGCATACATCATGAACAAGTGGGATTTACCCCTGGAATACAAGGATGCTCCAACTTATGAAAATCAATTAGTGTGATAAATTACACTGACATAATAAATGTTCAAATCTCATGATCATCTCCATAGATACAGAAAAAGCATTTAATAAAAATTCAACAACCTTTCACATGGTAAAAAGCATTCAACAAACTAGGAATAAAAATAAATTACTTCACTATGATAAAGACCATATATAAAAAGTCCACAGCTAACATCATATTTGAAATGGCAAAAAACTGAAGGCTTTTCCTCTAATAAAAGAAAAAGACAAAAATGCCCACTCTTGGCACTTCTATTTAATATAGCCGTCACCATCAGAGAAGAAAAAAACTTAAGGGCATCCAAATTGGAAAGGAAAAAGTAAAATTATCTTTGTTTACAGATTCCATGACTTTAAATACAGAAAACTCTAAAGATTCTACAAAAGAACTGTTAGAAATAAGAAATGAATTCAAGGAAGTTGTAGGATACAAAAATCAATTGTACTTCTGTAAACTAACAATGAACAATGTGAAAAGGAAGTTAAGAAAACAATTCCATTTATAACAGCATCAAAAACAATAAAATACTTTAGGAATAAACATAATGAAGGAAGTGAAAAACTTAGACAATAAAAGATACAAAACATTGTTGAGAGAATATAAAGACAAGAATAAATGGAAAGACATCCCATGTTCATGGATTGGAAGACTGAATATTGTCAAAATGCCTATACTATCCAAAGTCATCTACAGAGTCAATGCAATCCTTATCAAAATTCCAATGGTAGTTTTTGAAGAAACTGCATAATTTACATTAACACTGATATGGAGCTATAAAGGATCCTAAATACTCAGTCTTGAGAAAGAACAACAGATTTAGAATCCTCATACTCCCTGACTTCAAAACATATTACAAAGCTATAATAATAAAAACTGACAGTAGTGGGATAAAGCCATACATGTAGGCCACTGTAACAGAAGAGAGAGCCCAGAAATAATGCCATCAGCTGATCTTCCAAAGGGTCCCAAAAGCACACCAAGGGAAAAGAGAGTCTATTCAACAAAACAGTACCAGGAAAACTGAGTATCCATGTGAAAAAGAATGCAGGTTCATCCTTAACATACACCACACACAACAGGGAACTCATCGTGAACTTAAATGCTTAATACCTTATGAAACTCCTGGAAGACAACACAGGGGAAAAGTTTCTTGGCATTGATATTGGCAATGATTTCTGGTATGTGACCCCCAAAACAACAGGCAACAAAAGCAAAAATAGAGAAAAGGGACACATAAAACTAAAAACCTTCTGCACAACTAACCCTAACCCTAAATCCTAAACCCTAACCCTAAATCCAACCCTAACCAAAATTAGGGAAACAAATGAGAGAGTGAAAAGGCCACCTATGGAATGGGAGAAAATGCCTGAAAACCATATATATGATAAGGAATTAATGTTCCAAATATGTAAGGAATTCCTACAACTCAATAACAAAAAACCAAAAGACCTGAACAGACAACACATATATGGTCAACAGGGATATGAAAAAAATGCTCAACCCCACTAATCATTAGGATTAGTGTAAATCACAATGAAGTATCCTTTCACACTCATCAGGATAGCCATTGTTAAACAAAGTGCTTTAAAAATAACACATGTTGACATGTATGTGGAGAAACTGCAACTCCTGGGCATTGCTGGTGTAAATTTAAAATGGTTCAACTGCTATGGAAAACAGTACCGAGGTTCCTAGAAATATTTAAAGTAGGGCTACCATCCGACCCAGAAACTCCACTTCTGGGAGCTGAAATCAGGATCTCAAGGAGACACCTGTACACCATGGTCTCTGAAGCACTGCTCACAGTAACCAAGAGGCGGGAACAACATAAACAGCCACGGACGGACGTACAGAAAAAGAAGAGGAAGTGAACAACGAACGCTGCTCGTCGCAACAAAGAGGAAAATCCCGTCACGTGCCGGCTGGACATTTAGGATGCTGTACTGGGGAAACCAGCCAGTCATGGATGAACACAGCTTGGCGCTGCTTACGTAAAGCGTCTGAGGAAGTCAAACTTACAGAAACGGAGAGTGGAACGGTGGCTGCCAGGGGCCGTTCACTGGTGGTCGTCAGGCAAGACGGAAGATGCCTGGAGACCTACTGCACGACACGGTGCTTATAAAGTGAAGAACACTGCACCATTAACTTAAAATTTTATTGAGGGAGATCTCATGTTATGTTTTTTAAAATCACATTAAAAAGAAAAAATATTTCCTAACAGTCACCACCAAGGGCAGTGTTGTCACACTTCCAAGCCTCCCTTCACTGCGGAGCTAGAGTCCGGCTGGGCCCTGGGAGGGGATGCACCTTCTCCGGGTCAAGACTCGACTTCCCCACCTCCACACACAGAACTAGCGAGGATGGGCTCCAGGGCCTACCCTGCAGAGGCCAGAACATGCCAATTGGATACCAAACTAACTTCCAGATCTGGGGACTAGAAGAAAGGATCCTGCCAGGAAATGGTCTGGTCAAACACTTACCCAGGTAAGTGGAACCACTTGCATTGTTAAATATCTGCGCTTGAATGAAAATGTGTTTCTAGATTTAGGTAGGATCCAAACGAAGATAAATAACTAAATAGGGATGTAACGGATGTAACTTCATATTATAAATATCCATTGAAACAAGTGTTACCACAATCTGTGCCTGAACAGACAATATGAAGTCTATCATATCAACTTATATTCAACATTTCTAATTGAATGTATTAGAACACTGCTCATCCATTCCCTCTGATCACACAGACTCATATATACATGTATATAATCTTTTATATTTATAAAATGTAATATATACACATATATAAATAAATAATTTCCCAAACAACTTTTTTCACCAGAAATTTAAAAAAAATCTAAAAAACAGTTTAAACATCAATTAAACAGTCTTTCTGTCTGATGTGGCCTCTTTGTACAGAGTGAATATTTTCTAGGTAACTTCTCTAATTGTCACTCCATAAAGTTCTGTGGGCTTCCTTTCTTATGCATCTACTTTTACCTTTTGCAGGTAAAGCACTGTTCCCTTTAGTACAGCATAAAAGGTCTTCCATCCTCGCTTGCCTCTTGGAGCTAGAAAAGGAAAACAAATGGGAAAATTTAATTTGACAGAAATTTGCAGTTTAGAAAGAGAATCTGAAATGTCAATGTGGTAACTGTTCTCCAGCGCTCCTGGTTCATTTGCTACCGAGACTAACATGGCTCAGTGATGAAGAACTCGCCTGCAATGCACGTGCTGCAGGAGACTCGGGTTCGATTTCCAGATTGGGAAGATCCCCTGGAGAAGGCGATGGCAACCCACTTCAGTATTCTTGTCCGGAAAATTCCATGGACAGAGGAGCCTGTCGGGCTGCAGTCCATAGGGTCCCAAAGAGCCAGACACGACTGAAGTGACTTAGCATCCATGCACGAAATTAATAATAACTAAAATTTTCTTGAGCCTCACTGTGTAACAGGCAGTATTATCTCATTTAATCCTCACAATAGCCCTGTGAGGTAGGTACTATTACTCTTGTCTTTCTATGAAACTGAAGCACAGAGAAGTAACCTGCTCATGATCACATGACTAGGAAGAGAAGTAGGAACCTGAACCCAGGCGGTAAGGCTCTGCGGTTCGTGCTCCGGTAGAGATAACTTAACGACTGGAAAAGCAAGTGGCATGTTGGAAACACATGTTAATCTAAGGGCTCGTGAACCAGCGCCTTCATGGCTTCATCGGAGTTTCTGAGACATAAGAAAAAAGTCTCAGAACACAAAAGGACTCCTCTTGGCCTTTCTCCCACACATCCACCAGCCCAATTGTAACTTTAATTATTACTCCTGGGGTGACCTGCAAGACCTCTCCAGCAGGTGCTGCCACACTGTAACATGTTTTTTTTTTTTTTTGTCTAAATGTCTCTGAGCAGGCTGTGAATAACCTGAGAACAAGATCCTTCATCTTCAGAATTCGCAGAACCTAGTATAATGCAAGGCAGACACGAGGCACCTTTATAAAAATTCTCCAAGCGAATTTTCTTCCAGAAGTCCTTACAATCCCCATCTTTGTATTTTCCTAGAGTATAAAGTAGAATTTCTGTATTGACTTACATAAAACTTTACAGATTATCCTAAAGTAAAAGCACAGATTAGCAAAACAGTTTAATATTTATTCTTAATCTTTATAAAATTAAAATCTGTAACCAGAAAAGGTTATTACCTTTTCTCTAAGGTTAATACATTTCTCTAAACGTGTCTACTTAACATGTAGGAAAGGCATTTATTCTTATTCTGTTATCAAATATTTGACTGCCTTTAACCTGGATGGTGAATAAATCAGAAAGCGTATTATTTTCAACCACATCTTTTAAATGTCCTTTGACTGAAAAAACCTTAAGCTTGGAAACCAGGTGAACAGCCACCTACAGAATACAGGTACTCCTGCCAATACCATACTGAGATATCCACCTGGCAAAATTAAAAAAAAAAAAAAAANGGGTCTTAGCCACCGGACCACCAGGGAAGTCCCAGGCTCATTTCCCTTGCTCTCCACTCACATCACTCTTCACTGTTCCTGGAACAGGCCAGGGCCTTTACACCACTCTTCACCCAGACGGCGCTGTGCTCCCTCCTGCTTCCTGTTCCACACCATTCTGATGTCCTTTTCTCACTGAGGCCTTCCTTGACCACCTTCCTAAAATCGCAAGGCCCACTCCCCACACCCTTGCCTCTTCCCTGGCTCCTCTCACCACCCACCTTACTTATCCGGCTGATTGAGCGAGCTCCCCCCCACCTCTGAAGTTGGTCTGTTTGCTCACTGCTGTGTCTGCAGCACGGAAGCAGCACCTGACACACAGCACAGGCTCAGTGATACTGTGAATTCTTGCATGGACGAGGCTGGCCTGTGAGCTGATTCCAGGCAGCCTTGGGTTTGGGTCAGCCCCGCTCCCTTCTGGGCCTGGCTTAGTTCCTCTAATGATGAGGGTGCATGTGCCACTGGTTAAGCTGCCTTCCAGTGGTAATAACTGATGAGTCTGGACAATATCCTCTTACCACCCAAGCAAAGCTCAAACAGAAGGCAATGAGGGCAGGGAGGCAGGAAGCAGCTGCCAGTATGACTAACTGGGATCTTAGGTCATCATCCCCCAGTGCCAATCCTTACAGGTCTCAGCATGGCTCAGGATTACTGAGACTCATGTGGCCAGACCCGGTTCAAAAGGGCCACAAGGAGCACTTGGAAAAACAACTCCATTTTAGGGAGCTGACGCAGAGGCCTGGAGGAGGAATTGAGATTTGATGAACTTTGTACAAAAATTTTGCAAAACCAGACTTGATTCAGTTCTCTGGGTTTTTTTGGCTTCACTGGGTCTTTGTTGCGGCACTTGGGCTTTCTCCAGTTGGGGCTGGTGGGGGCTACTCTTTGTTGTGGTGCACAGGCTTCTCTTAGTTGTGGTTCATGGGCTCTCTAGTTGCAGTGCTCAGGCTTAGTTGCCCCATGGCATGTGGGATGGCATCCCTGACCAGGGAGCGAACCTGAGTCCTCTGCAATGGAAGGGGGATTCTTAACCACTGGACCACCAGGCAAAGTCCCTTGATTCAGTTCTCATTCAAGCAATATTTATAAGGGCTCCCTCAGACCAGGCACTTCTCTAGGGGGGCATAGAGTCGTGAACCCCATGAGTTAGGTCCAGTCTTGACCTGTACATTGATTTGTGTCCTGGCATGCCATCCCTCGCCAAGGCCTAGTACCATCTTCCTTGCAACTTCCTGCTCTTAAGTCTTCCCAGATCTACTGGCTACATTTAGATAGATGCCCTTTATCTCAAAAACAACCAGCACAACCACTCGCACCTCTGACAGACCAATGAGACAACAGCACTCGTTCTCCCGTACTCCTCTCCGGCATCCAAGTCATGTCAACTTTGTATTCTGTCCCCGTTCTGGGAAACTCTAGCTCTCTTCCTCATTCTCAGCACCTTCGTGTCTTTGGTCCTACCACTCCCTGACAAAGTCGCCTTCTCTACCTGTTGGGTTAATTGCCCCAGTGGCTCCCAAACTAATTGTATGTCTCCTGTATTCAGTGCCTTTGTGCATTCATCCACATCCGAGCTGTCTCTCCCCTCCCTTCTCTCTGCCTCTTCAGCACGGCTCATCACATCACCCTCTCACCTTCAAGGGGAGACAGACTCCTCTCAGTTCCCCAACCCCTGATAAACTCTCTACCACCCAGAATACCCGCTTTTCATGAGGGCATCGTCATCTGTACATACACACATCTTTTCCATGTAATTAACAACTGTTTCCTGTATGTATGTCTTATTTTTCCCGAGACTGTAAACTCCTTGAGGGCAAGGACATGTTCCTTTTTTTTTTTTTTCTTGGCCTCAAGGTATGTGGGAATCTTAGTTCCTCAACCAGGGTTTAAACCTATGACCCCTGCATTGGAAGCATAGTCTTAACCACTGGACTGCTAGGGAAGTCCTGAGGGCAAGAACAATTTCTATTTTTCAGTGTCCTATACAGCTCAGTACCCACAGCTCAGTACCCACTCACTCAGCTATCAGTCTGACCTGGATTTACCAAGTGATGATATTAAGAAGAACGTTGTTGTTCTTTAGTTGCTAAGTTGTGTCCAACACATTTGTTACCCTGTGGACTGTAGCCTGCCAGGCTCTTCTGTCCATGGGATTTCCCAGGCAAGAATACTGGAGCAGGTTGCCATTTCCTCCTCCAGAGGATCTTTCCAACCCAGGGATCGAAATTGCACTGGCAGGTGGATTCTTTACTACTGAGAAACCAGGGAAGCCCTTAAGAAGAATACATTTGTGGAATTATGTATTCGTTTTTAGATGTTAAGAAGAAAATATAGAATACAAGATTATGTTATGGTCTGAGGACCACAGTATAAACTATGTACTCATAAAGGTAAACCTGGAAGGAGATCAATAAAAAATAAAAAGTATTTTGTCAGGGTTGTTGGATTATGAGTGATTTGTTTAACAATCTGTAAATTTTGTGANTGTGGAATTATGTATTCGTTTTTAGATGTTAAGAAGAAAATATAGAATACAAGATTATGTTATGGTCTGAGGACCACAGTATAAACTATGTACTCATAAAGGTAAACCTGGAAGGAGATCAATAAAAAATAAAAAGTATTTTGTCAGGGTTGTTGGATTATGAGTGATTTGTTTAACAATCTGTAAATTTTGTGAATGTGTTTCTTGTGCATTTGAAAAGAGGTTTTTTTTTTTTTTAAGTACATGGAGGGCTTTAAATGTCATTGAAACATTCCACTCCTGGGTACAAATTCTTTAAGGCTTTCTTAGGAAAGAAGAGGGGATAGGAGCAGGGTAAGCAGGGTTGGCAGTTCTTCAGAGATTTCACTCAAGTCATATTTATACACAAATAGCTAAGCGAAGTGGCAGAGGGTGGGGGGAACCAAAGTCCAAGTTTTGCCTACAAATGTTTATTCCCTGAGGATGGGACAGAAAAATAAACAGTTTAAAATAACCCACGGAATCACGTGAGCTGTAGAGATTTTTTTTTTTCTCTCCCCCAGAAGAAGAAATGTATTCTTGAGTTTCCTGGTGTTTTGTGCTCTGAAGCCCTAGCAGCAAGGGGTGTGATTGNTTTTCCATTAGGTCTGCTAGAACTTCAGGATGAACAGAACAGGGACTGAGGCTTGGGACCATATGGGAAGCTGGAATCCCTCTGGAAAATCAATTTAGCATTATCTAGACATGTTGAAAATGTGTAAACCTTAAGTCCCAGAAATGACCCTAGAGAAACTCTTGACCAAGATGTGTATAAGAGACAGGATTGGGGGAGGGAGAGGCAGGGTGGGGGAGGGAGAGGCAGGGTATACCCTCCTTGGTGGACGGCTCTGGGCACAGGTTTCCTCTGATTCCTTAACTTTTTTTGACGTGTGTATTTTATTCATATCAGACTGTGGGCTCTCAAATGTGAAGACCATGTCTTTTCTGGTGTTTTTTTGGTGGGAGGAGTGGGGGTGCGGCCCCATTCCACCTGCTAGATCTTAGTTCTCAAACCAGGGATTGAACCCGTGTCCCCTGGAGTGGAAGCACAGAGTGCTAACCACTGGACCACCAGGGAAGTCCCTAGGACCATGCTCTTTCTGTCAGAGGGGTTGGCCCCACAGCACACCTAATATAAGGGGAGCCCAAGAGATCATTTGTCCAATGCCCCCATCAGACCCAGGAAGACCAGACTCTGAATGAGGCACGTCCAGAGGCCGTACAGCCTGGGACTCCTGGGGGAACTGGTTTCAGAGAGCTCTGGAGTGCACACGCCCAGCCCCCACTGTGTTGCTCAGGTGTTTGGAACATTCCTCTGACGAGTGTGGGTTGAGCCTAAATATACCCCAGCCCAGAAACATGGCAGAAGGGCGACAATGAACAAACTGTGCTCTTAACACTGAGGAGCTTAGGATTCAGAGAGAAAGAGAGATGGGGCAAGCTTGCAGATAACCGGAATACCAAGCAGAAAGGAAGAAGCATTGCAAGAGGCACATGCGAAAGAGGAAGGAGGCTCTGACAAAGTGGGCTGAGAACGTCTCTGTCTCCATTGGCCTGAAGCTGGGATTAAGGGGTTCAGGATGATGCAAATGAGGTCAGAGNCGGAATACCAAGCAGCAAGGAAGAAGCATTGCAAGAGGCACATGCGAAAGAGGAAGGAGGCTCTGACAAAGTGGGCTGAGAACGTCTCTGTCTCCATTGGCCTGAAGCTGGGATTAAGGGGTTCAGGATGATGCAAATGAGGTCAGAGGCACCGGGACAGTTGCAGTCATTTAACAAGTCCTTGCTAATCACCAACTATTGGTGCCAAGTAAGGTTTTAGGTATTTGGGAAGCAAATCTCTCTCCTTTTGAAATTTACATTTAAGTAAGAGTAGAGACACTACACAAGATATATAAGTATTATAAAAGTTGGTCCTAACCAACTGGTGTGTGTATGTGTGTTCAGTCGTGTTCAACTCTTTACAGCCCCATGGACTGTGGCCCCACCAGACTCTTCTGTCCATGAGATTTTTCAGGCAAGAATACTGGAGTGGGTTGCCATTTCCTTCTCCAGGGGACCTTCCCGATCCAGGGATTGAACCCAAATCTCTTGCATCTACTGAAGTGATAGGTGAGTTCTTTATCACTAGAGCCACCTGGGAAGACCAGTAGTCTGGTGAGCATGTAAAACTGCAGCTGCTATGGAAAAACAGTATGGTAGCTCCTCAAAAAATTAAGCATAGAATTATCATTTGATCCAGCAATTACACTTCTGGGTATATACTCACCCCATGCAGAAAACTGGGATAAGAGTGGTCCAAAGAGAAGGATCAGCAAGTGCAAAAGCCCAGAGGCAGAAATTGTCAGGAGACCACTGTGAGAGAGCCACTGTCACGAGAATCCATTGTTTTACTTCTGTGTCTCTTCAGTCAATTCCAATGGTCCTAGTATTGTGGGAATCACTCAGTCATGTCTGACTCTTTGTGATCCCATGGGCTGTAGTTCGCCAGGCTCCTCTGTCCATGGAATTCTTTAGGCAAGGATACTGGAGTGGGTTGCCATGCCCTCCTCCAAGGGATCTTCCCGACCCAGGGATTGAACCCAGTCTCCTGCATTGCAGGTAGATTCTTTACCATCTGAGCTACCAGGGAAGCCCTGGTACTAGTACTAGTAGCAATGGTACTAGGGAGACTGTTAATAGTGGAACTGGGAAAAACTTTGCTCAGCTCTGAGGGGCAATACACAGAGCAGAGGGTCTTATTTGGGTGAGGGTAGGAGGAGTGACCTGGCTTTACTGAACTCAGCAAAGTTCACTGTAGACTCTAGCAGTTATACTTCTATGGGGAACGTGATCACTCAGACCATAGGGCTGCATGTGACCATTAATTCATTTCTCTGGAAACAATTCTGTTAGGACAGGAACTGAGAATTCTTTCTCCATGACTTGTGGCTGAGTCTGTGTTCTATGAGAACACTGGGTTTTGCATTTCTCATTACACTGCTCTCATAGCTCCTGGGTTTGGAAGCGGTCACTGCCATTAAATTCTTTTATGGCTTTCACCCCCATCAAACCAAGGATAAAGGTGAATAAAGAACTCATCCCGGGTAGACTGCTCCAACACCCCAAGACAATTCCTCTTCATAAAACCTAGAGTTTTATGCCAGGGACATTACATAAAAATAAAGCCAGAGTAACCAAGTGCCAATGACATTGTTATGGACAATGAGTCCATAACATGCTATGAGATGAAATCTTTCTTTCAAGATATTTTAATTGCCAGATGCAAAAGACAGTAGACTCTTTGCTTATTGAAACTTTTCCAGCCTTGTGGCTAATGCCCATTGTAGCTGCATTAAAGGCTCTGGGACATCTCTGCCCAGATGTGATGGCCAAGAACCAGTGATGACTTCAGCATGAGCTTTCTCCACCTGCCAGCTCCGCCATCTTGGCCGGGCCTGCATACCAGCTGCCTGACTCCATCTGACTAGGAGGTCCCATTGGATTGTGTGTCCTTGTGTAGAGGCCAATACTCACAGTGAAGTTTTTTAGGAAACAAGCTCCAAGTCTAAAGCTGAGGGATGTTGTGGGCCTAAGGGTGGTCTCTGAAGGGATCGTCTCTGAAATTCTCTGCAAAGACCTAGTGTGTCTAAGCCACAGTATTATGGAAAGCCATAAGAAGGAACAGAAGACAAGAAGTCTAAAGCTTAACCACGGTTTTCATCTGGGTGCTGGTTATCTCCAACTTACTTAACTCACCCCAGAGCCACTCCCTGCTCAACTCTGCTCTGCTCTGTGCCCCTGGAGACTGATCTGTACAGACGTTCACAGGCTCCCTGTGCTCTGGCCTAAGCAAAGCCAATGGGGATCTCGAGGAGGAGAGGGAGGTTGGGTGTGAGTTCCCCAACTCCTTCCTGGGTCTCCACGGGCTGTAGTCTCCTTCTCCTGCAGGTGTCTCTCTACAGGTTCTGGTAACTGCATCCTCTTCTCTCTTTTGCAGGCCCAGGTTGCTCCCCCAAACTCCACCCTGTCCCTTGCAGTTTCCCCACTTCTGTAAAGAGTTCCTTTATTGAATTCTGCTGAAATGATCCGGTTAGAGTGTGTCCTTTGTCCTCCTGCCAAAACCCTGACTGATGAAGCCATGAATGAGCTGGGTGGCCCTGATCATACCAGCTGAGGCCTTGGTTTTCTCATCTTTATAATGGAGATGAACAAGCCAGTTCTTACACATTCGTTCCAGAGTTTTCATTAAGTTTATAGTAGATGTAAATCACTTAACAAACATGTCTTAAAAATAAATATGTTAAGTTTCATGATTCCAGGAATGCCTAAAAATAACATGCTATCTTAAAATAATTTTTTTTTTTTAATGTATTTTTGGCTGTATTGGGTCTTTGCTGCTCAGGCTTTTCTCTAGTTGTCAGACATGTCCTGACTTTATTTATTTATTTTTTTGTAAGCTTTACAAAATTTCATTTTATATTGGAGTATAATTGATTTACAAGCCTGTGTTAGTTTCAGGTATATAGCAAAGTGATTTAGATATATATATATACGTACATGTATGTATTCCTTTTCAGATTCTTTTCCCATATAGGTTATTACAGAATATTGAGTAAAGTTCCCTGTGCTATACAATAGGTCCTTGTTGACTATTTTTAAAGATTTTTTGATGTGGATCATTTCTTTAAAAGTCTTTCATTGAATTTGTTACAATATTGCTTCTGGTTTATGTTTTAGTTTCTTGGTCCCAAGGCTCATGGGATCCTAGCTCCAGGAGCAGGAATCGAACCCTAACTCACCTCACACCACCATTCCCTCCCACATTGGAAGATGAAGTCTCAAACCCTAGACCTCCAGGGAAGTCCTTCTATTTTATATACAGTAGTGTATGTATGTGAATCCCAAACTCCTAATTTATCCCTCCCCCCTCACCTTTCCCCTCTGGTAACCATCAGTTTGTTTTCAAAGACTGTGAGGTCATGTTTGCTTTGTAAAACATGTCCTGACTTTAAATGCCACTTCTGATACACCCTATATGTGTGACCTTAAACAGAGCATTTAATCCCTCTGTTTTCATCAGGTCTTTTAAGTGGGGGTTGTCTGCCTTACTTCTGTACGAGATGACACTGAAAGTCCCTTGTAAATGAAATTGAGCTCTTGGCAATTGATCCCCCAAAGCTTCTTTAAATACGTCATCTCTAATTATTCACCATCTGATTAAGAGGGGGCAGTGAGAGTCACCCTGATATGAGACTCAGAGGAACGGTGTAGGTCTTGTGTTCAGTCGCTTCAGTTGTATCTGACTCTGCCACCCCACGGACTGTAGCCCACAGGGCTCCTCTGTCCATAGGATTCTCCAGGCAAGAATACTGGAGTGGGCTACTATGCCCCTCCTCCAGGGAATCTTCCTGACCCAGGGATCGAACCAGCATCTCCTGCATCTCCTGCATTGCAGGCGGATTCTTTACCCCTGAGGTCTTGGGAGAAGGCAGTTAGGGGGCAAGACAGATGAGGGCCAGATGTTCTGACTACCTAGCATGAAAGAGCCACCCTGGGCTGGCAGCAGTCCAGACACAGGAGTTGGGTTCACAGGGGGAAAAGACCAGTCCTTGCCCTGGAGGACTTTACCCTTTAACCAGGGACCTAAGTTTAACCCACAGAAAATCATTTAGGCGGGTTATAATCGCCACGCTGGGTGCCTCACAGGAAGCTCCAAGCTCGCCATGCATGGGAACACCTCCATCAGGCAGCAAGGAAGAGCTGGGCCTCCAGGGGAGCTGGGTGCAGCCGCTAAGCAGGGGCACCCAGCAGGGAGAAGGGTGGCTGTGGGGAGGGGGAGACAGCTTTAGGAGATAGGAAGGGCCAGATTGCTGGGGCGTCCGGCGGGGCTTGATAATGTTTTCATTCAGGCAATAGGAAACAGAAAACCACCACACAGTTTTCAGCAGGGTTCCAACATGAAAGTGGATTGTTTAGAAAGATGCGTTTTGCACAGATGGGCAGGATGAAGTGATGAAAAGGCTACAGAAAAAAAAGAGAGAGAGAGAGATTTTTTTTTTCACTCTCTTAAAGAAACTTCAATACTTGCAATGGGGCTTCCCTGGTGGCTCAGATGGTAAAGAATCTGTCTGCAATGCAAGAGATTCTTTTTCTTGGGTTTGATCCCTGGGTGGGGAAGATCCCCTGGAGAAGGAAAAGGCGACCCACTTCAGTATTCTTGTCTGGAGTATTCCATGGACAGAGGAGCCTGGTGGGCTACAGTCCATGGGGTCACAAAGAATCGGACACGACTGAGTGTCTAACACTTTCACTTTTCAATATTTGCAATATAACCCATGAATGAGTATAGGTGGTTCTACCTTCAGCCAAAGACAGACCCCTCCCAGAATATTTGCTTTCCCTTTAAATGAGGTTTATTTACCCTTCCAAATGAGAAGCTTATACTACTGTGAGGTGACTGTCACAGCCCTGCAGATCCCAAATCAAATAGGGTTCTTTGCTTGAGGCCTTGTGGATTTCAACCACATTTTCCCCACTTGTCACACTCCAGTGACCAAATGTGTGTGTGTGTGTGTGTGAAAACAACAGGCAGAGACTTTCCTGGTGGTCTAGTGGTTCAGACTCCAGGCTTCCACTACAGGAGGCCTAGGTTCAGTACCTGGTCAGGGAAGTTCCACATGCCACTTGGTGAAGCCAGAAAACAAACTCCACTTTGTGTCTACACAAAATTGCATGCTCAGTCACTCAGTTGTGTCTAACTCTTTGCAACCCCATGCTCCTCTGTCTATGGGATTTCCCAGTCAAGAATACCGGAGTGAGTTGCCATTCCCTCCGCCAGGGGATCTTTCCAACCCAGGGCTCAAACCCTGGTCTCCTGCATTGCAGGCAGATTCTTTACTGTCTGTGCCACCAGGAAAGCCCACAATTAACCTATTGGTTATTTCAGAGATGACCACTCAGGTTCAATTTAGCACTTTTGGGGGGTTTTGTGACCAGCTTTCCCTTATTATCAACTCACTTTGCAGACCAAGCTCAGCAATAAACATTTTTCACTATTCCCCACCCTATGCCCTATGCCCTCACTCCAGAGAGGCAATGGCACCCCACTCCGGTACTCTTGCCTGGAAAATCCCATGGATGGAGGAGCCTGGTGGGCTGCAGTCCACGGGGTCGTGAAGAGTCAGACACAACTGAGCGACTTCACTTTCACTTTTCACTTTCATGCATTGGAGAAGGAAATGGCAACCCACTCCAGTGTTCTTGCCTGGAGAATCCCAGGGACAGGGGAGCCTGGTGGGCTGCCATCTATGGGGTTGCACAGAGTCAGACACGACTGAAGCGAC
>SJYS01008567.1:22467-63645 GCA_006410695.1 Philantomba maxwellii | reverse complement strand
GCATGCAAGGGAAAAGAACGGAAGTCGCTCAGTCGTGTCAGACTCTGCGATCCCACGGACTGCAGCCTACCAGGCTCCTCTGCCCATGGGATTTCCCAGGCAAGAGTACTGGAGTGAGGTGCCATTGCCTTCTCCAGGGATGACACTGGTCAGGGACAAAAGACCTAAATGCTGGCCTATGGTAGGAAGCAAAGCCTTCTGGCTAAACAAACATTGATTATCAGGGTCTGAATACTGAAACCTGGAGAACCCAGATTTCCTCCAGTGAACAGCTTTTCTTAACAGTATTAGGTACCCACAACATTGTCACTTGGAAAATGAAACAGGTGGTACACTAACAGGGGAAAGTAACATCCTTGCCTGTAACAAGAAAAATATGTAAGAGTTCCCTTCCAAAATGAAGAACTACTTTTATTATTTTCACCAAGTAAAAAGGAGGGTGGGGCAGCAGTTATGGGAAAGGACACAGTGCCAAGGTATATCGTGTCACTGAGGGGATCTGCTAAAGGACTGAAAACCAGTGTTTCCCATGCATGGTTCTTAGCAAAGTGCCCTGTGCCACAAAATGCCTTGTGTGAATCACAGGACTTACTGCCAGGCTCCACTTGGGTGAGTTGAGTGCACTTAGGCCCAACCTGCACAACTCCCTGTCAGCCCTGCTCTGATCTGTCTCTAACTGGATTCCAGTATAAAGGCTGAAAGGACAGAGGTAGGAGAGATGAATTCAACAGGTCCAAAAAGTAAGAGGTAGAACTGATGGGCCTTGAAATCTTAAAAAATGGAAGGAAAATGGAAGAATCAAAAAAACAGCTGCCAATCGGTAATAAGCAGTTGTGGATGAACGCATCTTCCATTTATGACAGTTAAAAACTCTGGGATAGCCAGGTGGAGCTAGATAAACAGTTCTAGAGCACAGGAAAGAAAGCTAAGCAGTGGCATCCTTGGAAACCATGGAGTGGACATAATCAACCCAAGTGTATATGTTGAAAAGCAGCCACCTAGGAAAGAACCCTGAGATTGGATGGAGTGGAGCATGGGAAAGAAGACTGAAAACAAATGCAATCCTTTATCAAAGTAACTGGGACTGCCAGCCTGCTGCCGCTGGTCTCTGCCTCCACACAGGGTTCCCGAACAGGGCCTGTTTTTTGGTTGTTTCTGTTAGTTATGCATTCTCACTTCCTAGCCCAGTGCCAGGCCTTTGAATTTTCACAGAATTGAGGATCTTCCTGAATCACATCAAAATCTTATACATCATGACTGTAAACATCCCCTGATTTCATTACATTTGGTTAAATCTCACTTTTTATCACCTCCTGCTCATTGAAAACTAGAATAATGCTAAATAAGCTTATTTTTTAGATATATATCACTATTAATCATCTAAATTCTGTTATCAGTTTAACTTTGCTATTCTATGCTCATAACCTCTAGTGAAAAACTGGCTGTATAAATAATAGGAACAAAAAAAGAATCAAAATTGCAGTGAAGAGAAAATTACTCTGCATCTAAAACCTGATCACCATCCTAATCACATTTTATAATCAGACAAGTTTTAAGCTATGTTATTTCAGAATTACTTTCAGTGATTCTGAAAATTTTAAGAGGCAGGGTGTAGGACCTTAAGCCAAACAGACTTGAGGTTCAGACCATCAGTCAGTCCATCCCTTATTAGGTATATGTCTTTGAGCGAATTATACTACCCCTCAGCCAGTTTCCCCAACCACAAAATAGGGTTTATGGCTCTTAAGGAATAAGTGTAATAATGCTGGCACAGGGCTTCACACAGTGCCTGTATATGGCAAGCACTTAATTAAGAACAGCAGCTGTTATTTTCATGGAACATTAACTCTCTTCTGGCAAGGAGCAAGTCACTTTAAACCAGATTCTTACCCTTGAAAGACATTTTCACATTGTTTTTTAACCCCACTGCCAAGCCCCTCAGTCTTGGAATTGATAAATCTTATCCTTGCTTTATTTCCTTGGTCCCTCTAATCTATCCTCTCTGAATTTATTATAGCTATAGATATGGAGGAAAAACAAAAAATCTGAAGTAGTTTTTTCACATGTCCACTGCCTTTGTAATGGTCCTGTGACTGGCTGCTGCCACATCTATACTCCACATCTGGCCTCCCTCAGAACTCTGAGTGGACAGGGTGAGAATCCGGCTCGGGAGGGTTAGGATTTGAAGAATCTGTGTTTACAGGACTCGGCTCTCCCGCTGGCTCAAAGGGTCGCAAGTTGGCGTAAGTCACTTCTTGGGCCAGCTGCTCCAGGGAAGGGCGGCCTAATGCCAGATTTCGAAGTGAGATACAAGTCATGAGAAAGCTGAAAAAGATGGGAAAAAGCCAGCTGTCCAAACTCCTATTTCAACACAGGCAATCCTGCCAAAGCCCTCAGAGGACACCTGGTCATCTGGCCTCTCACCCACAGACAAGAATCTCCCCCCAGACACCCCCATCCCAGCTGGAAGGGCACCCCACTCTTCACACAGCCTGACTGAGGATTCCAGGGTGGGGTAGGAATAGCCCACAGGAGATAAGCTGGGTCAGAACAAGACAGCGCCCATCAGACATACCATTTACTCACTCTCCCAATAAATCAGGGAGAGGAGCAAGGAGAGAGGAAAAAGGGAGAAGTTTAGCACTGGATTGTCCTCTCCTGGGAAAGAGTCCCTACTGTTACTCTCACCAGAGAACAGTGACCCAGCCTGCAAACATCTGATGACAAAGACAAGTACTATTGGGTAAAGCTTACCTGCGGCGAAAGATAAAGAGCTTTCGCAGCAAGAAGCGGACAAATCGCTCATAGAAAGGGGCATTTCGCCGGCGTTCAATCTCCTGGAGCCTTTGCTGGCGTCTAAGGAAGGTCTGGACCAGTGGTGTTGGCTCAGGGCCACCTTTGACTTCCCCTTCGAGCAGAGGTTGCAGCTCTGGAGGCAGAGGCCCTGTTTCTGTCCGGAAGAGGGCAAAAAGAGGAATCACCGAGAAAAGAGCATTCTCTCTTCTAGAACTCCTCTTTCCCCAGCTAGACGCTTCAAATTCATTCGTTAAGTGGACAGATCCTCGATCATGACCCTGACTTCCTATAAAGTGGGCTCTCTCAGCCCAAATCTTCAGATACTCACCACTTCCATTCTCCACCTTCTCCTTCAATTCTTGAAGATACGCCAGGTCTTGCTCTAGTGCAACCTCTGTAGTGTTGACGTAGATGTACATGTAGCAGGAAGGACTGGATGACACCGTGTACACCTTATGGTACTCACCAGCAGGCAGCTGAAAGCGGGGAAGAAATGGATCGCTCACCCTCTAGCCTTTCCCTAGCCAGCCTGTGGCCTCCCTCCACTTCCCCACCTCCATCTTTTTTCTTGTATTTTGGAATCCAAAGGAACTGACCTCTAGAATCCTGAATGAGGCTATTTATAGCCCCCAGGGCCCTTGCTTTTTCAGCCCCACTGCATTGTTGTTATTTAGTCGCTAAGTCGTGTCCAACTCTTTCGTGACCCCGTGGACTGTAGCCCACCAGGCTCCTCTGTCCATGGGATTTTCCAGGCAAGAATGCTGGAGCAGGTTGCCACTTCCTTCTCCAGGGGATCTTCCTGACCCAAGGATTGAACCTGCATCTCCTGCAATTGGGTGGATTCTTTATCAACTGAGCCACTAGGGAAGCCCCCAATGCGTTACTGTTACGTTAAAGGATTTTGCATTTATACTAAATCAACTGCAGTCATCAAGTTTTCTATCACTGTTAATTCAAGCCAAACACCTGCATTTTTTCTCCCTCCTGAAGAGTCTGGTTCTTCTGTTCTGCCACCAGCTCCACGGTCACCTCCCCCTGCAGCAGCTGGATGCTAGTGTTGCCCAGGTCTTCGCTCACGAAGTTCTCCAGGTGCAGCCCTGCCAGAGGCAAGAGTTCCCATCCCACCCCAAGGTGGCGTGAACTCACTCCCAGTCAGAACAGAGAAATCACACCTTCACCAGCACTGCCACCTCGGGTTTAAAAAACCAGCCTCCCACCAGGAGCAGACCCTCCCGGCTCCATCGCACACTGTGTCCCTGACCTAGGAGGCCAGGAGGGAGACAGCAAAGCCTTTGTACTTTCTTTCATACCAGGGAAATCTGCAATGAAGACCACTTCGGTGTGGTTGTCCAGGCTGCTCTTGATCTCCTGTAGCTTAGTTCTCCAGGGAGATAGGTCCATCAGCAGTGGCTGCAGCCAAGGTGTACGCTGGAAGGGGGACCAGGCAGCCTGCACAATGTCCACACGAGGGTCAAAAATCCTTAGGGAAAGAAATCATGTTCTAAGGCCATAGGCACCTACATACCGGAATTTCCAGTTTTGTTCATCACTGTTCCCGGATAGAACAAACAGGGTTTTCCGGAAAGAAGGAACAGCCTATGTCAGCATGTTACTGCCAGTTGGGGACAGAGAAACAGAAGAGGGGAAAGAGATTCTGGAGCACTGGGAAGAATGGGGGTTAGTGGCCGCCTGAGGAGAGTTAACAGCTTCTAAGAGAATGAGTTCCCTTTTCTTCGGGATGACAGTGCCCTCTGCTGGATGCAATCAGCTATGCCCACAACCAGTTCAACAGGGACATGCACCAGTGGACAGCCTTGCAAGCAAGACAACACTGAGGAGCACAGGCTAGTCATCTTGGCCAAAAAAAGCTGGACTTCACGTTTTACCCCTTCTCTGCTCCCCTTGCCCACCTCTGCTGGAAGCGGTCATTGATGGAGACCCAAATATCAAAGTAGATCTGGGGCTCAGTGACATTGTACTTGGGCAGCAGGCGGCTCAGGCAAGTGGCATATTGCTTCAGCATGTCTGCATGGTCCTTCCAACGCCGGCTCTGTGTAAATACCTGCCCCAAACCTCCACGTTAGTCCCACCTCATTGTTATTGAGCTTCCAGACAGGTCATGCAATGCCGAAGGCACAAAAAGATTCCTGCCTGCTGCCAGTTTTGACAGGGAAGAAAAAAAAAATGAGAACCAAAAAACTTTGTGGAAGAATTTTTTTCATCGCTGGGCTAGTGGTACTCACCTTTCTAAGTCTCATCTCAATTGAGAGACGTGAATGACACTGCCCCATTTCAACCCCCACAAAAGAAGGTTCCACCTGGCTCCAGAGAAAGGGCAAAGTGGACCCACAGACACCAGACCCCAAAGCTCCAGGGGGCCTCTGGAGGCCAGAAGTTAGTGGCATCTCACCCCAGGGTTGAGGTAGCCCAGCTCGCCAGTGCGGCCATCACGGTAGGTGATCTTCACGTGCTGGTGGGAGCGGGAGTGCACCATCATGTCCCAAGAGTAGCCGTACAGGCCATTGGTCCAGTTGTTGTACCCCTGAGGAGGCAGGGCGGTGGGAATCAGCTCCATGCTCCTCACACTAACGCCGTCCTCTGCCCAGAGAGGTCCCCAGACCTGCCTGCTTCTCTCCTGAGCGCTGACCCCTCTACCACTATCCAAGCAGACCCCCAGCCCGCACGAACCTGGGTGAGGAAGTGGGAATAGGGCAAGAAGAGCTGCTCCAGGAGGTAGAGCAGGGTGAAGGCAGTGCTCAGCTGGTGGCGCAGCCCTGGCTTCTGCCTGCCTCTGGCCCGGCTCCTCTTATACATGCAGGAAGTGCTGGGCTGAGGGGCAGTCCTGAGGGGCAGCAGCTCTTGCAGCTTTTTCGGGCAGTGAGCTATCAGCTTCCGAGGCCACTCAGGAGAGCAGAAGAGAGGGCTGCTGGCCAGCATGACGTAGGGGAACATGCCTAGAACAGCGGGGAGGAAACCAGCACTTCAGGACTTAGGCTGGAAAACGTGGCTCATCGCCTCCACACTTCCCCTTCTCCTAGGCAGCCTCTCCCAGGTATTTCACTTATGATGAAAGAAATTCTCAACTGGAGCCTATTACTTCCCACAGAAACTTATTACAAAACATACTAGCTGAGCCCAAAAGCCCTGGGCCACCTTCCCATCTGTTTCCATCTCTCAGAGATGATGTCCGGCTCAGCTTAGCTCCTGTTCCTGTTACCGTCTCCCCCTGCCACACAGGCCATAGGTTCGTCCCTCCCCTGCACACTGGTGGCTTCCTGTTTCCCACCAGATTATAGGAACTGACCAATGCTGAAAAGCTGGGAATTCATGCAGTGGAAGTAGGACACGAAGACGAAGCCGATGGGTCTTGAGGCATCAAAGAAGAGCAGGAAACCGGCTGAGAGGTCGAGCAGCAGTCCGCACCAGTGCACCACCAGCAGACTCGTCATCTCCTCGGACAACACAAGTCTGCAGACATCGGGGTCCAAGCTCAGGCACTAGCACGCACGGAATGCTCACAGCCGAGGCACCTCTGCTACCCTCTCCACGCTGCATGATCCACCCCGGCAGATGGGTAGAGAACTCCACACAAAGACATCCTCTGGGAGGGTTTTCCAACCCCTTTTCATTCCTACTTAATTAAGAGTGTTAGTTGCTCAGTTGTGTCCAACTCTTTACGACCTTAGGGACTATAGCCCACCAGGCTACTCTGTCCATGGGATTTTCCAAGCCAGGTATTGAACCCGGGTCTCCTGCATTGCAGGCTGGTTCTTTACCATCTGGGCCACCAGGGAATCTCACATACTTCAGGTGTCCAACTTCTTTCAACATGCCCTAAGTAATAAGCAAGGGCAGAGCTCCCAGAGCAAAATTTGACTGAGCAGTGTGTGTGTTGTGCAGGGCAGGTTCTTCCTGGAGGTATACCAGAAGAGAAACTTTAAAAGGGGAATGCTTGGCTGAAATAATGATGTCAAACTTCCGGAAGTGGGAGGTGTCAGGGCAGAGGGAAGAGTACAAAGTAAGACGAGAAGGGGGTTCCCTGGTGGTCCCGTGGTTAAGAATCTGCCTGCCAATGCAGGGGACACAGGTTTGATCCCTGGTCTGGGAAGATACCACAGCCATGGAGAAACTAAGCCCACTCGCTGCAACTACTGAGCCCACACACCTGGAACCCGTGCTCTGCAACTAGAGCAGCCGCAGTAATGGAAGCCCACACACCACAGCTAGACAGTAGCCCCTGCTTGCCACGACTAGAGAAAGTCTACAGCAACAAAGACCCAGCGCAGCCAAAAGTAACATTACAAAAAGGAGGCAAAAGGAAGAAGAGATGGGAGGAAGAGAGAAGTCAGAGAGAAGCAGCTCTGCTTTGGGAAGAGTTATTAACAATAGTTTTGTTTGGGAAGGGGAGCTGACTGTCCATCTTCTTGGCATGCCAGTTGAGGAATCTGGGCAAGAGGCTGGGGCAGCCACCCAAGGACAGAGGCCCCACCACAGCAACTGCTGGGGCACTGACTCACTCTCCAAGTCACCGAGTGCTGGCACTTCCCTTTCCTTTATTTCTTTTCCCTTCATTCCGGCCCATGCTGTAAGTCTCCCAGGGGCAGCTAAGCCTAGATCTATTGACATCATCAACTCTGCCTTCTGCTGAAGAGGGAGATGAGTGGACAGAGTGAAGCATGCAGCAAATTTAGGCAAAGTGGGAGCAGCAGCTAGGACCGTAGACCGGAAGGAGGCGAGCCCCCCAACCCTGCACCTGGCCGCTCTAGGCCTCTGCCCTGCCGCTCACTTGAAAGGGCTGAAGAGCCAGTGCCGAGACAGGTATTCCATAGAGTAGCCTTCCACCCAGTCTGCGTCCAGCTTCTTTATGCCCGCAATGAAGTACACGATGAAGATCTGCAAACACGATATGCAAAACAAATATTCAAAGAAAGTCAGAACCTCATCCTCCACAGACAGTCACAAATCAGTTCTGACCTCAGTCCAGGGCCTGAGAGACGAGATCTACTCTATTCATTCATCTCAGACGTTCACTCACCTAACATCCTACAGATATCAGGCACAGTATTAGGCAAAGTCAGGACGGAAAAGTCGGGCTTCCCTGGTGGCTCAGAGAGTAAAGAATCTGACTACAATGCAGGAGACCTGGGTTCCATCTTTGAATTGGGAAGATCCCCTGGAGAAAGGAACAGCAACCCACTCCAGTATTCTTGCCTGGAGAATTCCATGGACAGAGGAGCCTGGCAGACCACAGTCCATGCAGCTGCAAAGAGTCAGACAGGACTGAGCAACTAACACTTTCACTTTACTTTCACTTTTGAAGGAAAAAGGAGAGTCATGAAGCACAAAGGTTACTCGTTCCTAATGGGGATTCTAATCTAGTGGGAATAAAGCTCATTCTTTCTTTGTATGACAAGGTAAGAGACCCCAGAGATTAGGAAGTAGATTAGATTAGAAAACAGGGAGAAGCCAGCCCAGCTTTCCAGCAAAAACAGAAAAAGGGATGTCCCTGGTGGCCCAGTAGATGAGAATCTACCTACCAATGCAAGGGACATGGCTTCAATGCCTGATGTAGGAAGATCCTACATGCTGAGGGGCAGCTAAGCCCATGCACCACACAGCTGGTGAGCCCACACTTTAGAGCCCACAAAGCTCTCTTGCCTAGAGCCCGTGCTCTGCAATCCGAGAGGCCACCACAATGAGAAACTGGGTGCAGCCCTCAGGAGGAGCCCCTGCTCTCCAACTAAAGAGAGACTCGTACGCAGCAACGAATACCCAGCATAGCCAAAGATAAAATAAATAAGTAAAAAAATTTTAAACAGTTGAGTTTCAAACAGGAGGAGGGAGGAGGAGAAGATTCAGGGAGGCCAAGCAGAGTGAAGTCTGACAGTGGGCGGCCATGCTGCCAATGGCTGTGAAGAACACCCCCTCTCTCCTGCGATCTGGTACCTGGCCACGCAACACAGCATAGTTCCAAAGGGGCACGTGGGCGTTCCGCTTCCGGGCCCTCAGCAGGCCATCCACAGACCTGCAGTGAGAGGGAGAAGGGTGGACAGGTTCTTAGTCCAGTCCCATTTCTACCTTGCTTTTTAAATGTAATCATCTCTCTATTCCAGGATATCTCTGTAATGATCTTTCTATTCTAGGATGTCTCCCACATCTTCTCAGTTCTCTGGGCTATTCTGAGGCCCTTTCGTATTATTTGAGCACCTTGTAACGATTATTTCAAGTCATAACAGAAACTACTAGTTGTAACTACTAGTGAGTTATAACAACAACAAAATATTCAGTGTTTAACATCTGTTAGTTAGCAAGTTAGTCTCTCCTCATAAAACAAACCAGGAGAAAGACTACAGTGCTAGCCCCAGAAGAAAGGGGCTGTAGACCCTCCATTCCCCATCCCATGGCCACAGGGCAGTTGGTAGTAAGACCAGTATACACTGACCTTGTGTTACCTGCATGAGGGAATGTGTACTTCCCCCTGCTCCACCTGCCACCCCATCCACTGCATGGGAGAAGGGCATAAAGAATCACTACTGCTGCTGCTGCTGCTGCTAAGTCACTTCACTCGTGTCTGACTCTGTGCGACCCCATAGACGGCAGCCCACCAGGCTCCCCATCCCTGGGATTCTCCAGGCAAGAACACTGGAGTGGGTTGCCATTTCCTTCTCCAATGCATGAAAGTGAAGAGTGAAAGTGAAGTCGCTCAGTTGTGTCCGACCCTCAGCGACCCCATGGACTGCAGCCCACCAGGCTCCTCTGTCCATGGGATTTTCCAAACAAGAGTACTGGAGTGGGGTGCTATTGCCTTCTCCGAAAGAATCACTGATATGCAAAAAAAAAAAAAAAAAGATTACAGTGCTAAAATAGGACTAAATTTGAAAAAGAAGGAATTTCAGGGAATGTTTGCAAAGCTGGTGTATGAAAACATACATAGTGCATTTAAAGCAAAGTTTCAGCTTTCGAGACAAACTGACATTTCACAGACCTGGATGCTACAATCTAGGGCCAGAGAGTATCTGTTAACAGCTTACCTAGGCTGAGAACTGAAAAAACCAGGGTACTAAGATTAGATATATTCTGGGGAGGCAGAAGCAGAACAGGTTTTCAAGAAGACACAGAATGAGCAGAGAAGCCAGGAAAGGGGCAGGTTATTATACTTGTGCTCAAGAGCACTGGAGTCTGCCACTAGGGAGACCTGGAGTCTCATTTATGCCTCTTAACTATTCGGTGACCTTAGACAAATCCTTTATTTCTCTAAGCCTTAACTTCTTCATTTATAAAATGGGAACAGCACTATGGACCTCATAGGGTTATAACATGGAAAAAGCGAAAGTGTTTAGAATAGTGCTTGGCATGTGGAGGGCTTCCCTGGTGGCTCAGAGGTTAAACTGTCTCCCTCCAATGCGGGAGACCTGGGTTCAACCCCTGGGTCGGGAAGATCCCCTGGAGAAGGAAATGGCAACCCATTCCAGTATTCTTGCCTGGAGAATCCCATGGACGGAGGAGCCTGGTAGGCTACAGTCCATGGGGTCACAAAGAGTTGGACACGACTGAGCGACTTCACCTGGCATGTGGAAAGCCTTCAGTGAATGATAGATATTTTTTCAAATTGTGCAAAAATCACAAAAATGAGACTTTCTGGGGTATTCTGTCAAAGAGTGTTAGTCACTCAGTCATGCTCAACTCTTTGTGACTCCATGGACTATAGCCCATCAGGTTTCTCTGTCTATGGAATTCTCCAGGCAAGAATACCAGCCATTCCCTTTTCCAGGGGATCTTCCTGATCCAGGGATCAAACCTGGGTCTCCTGCATTGCAGGCGGATTCTTTACCATCTGAGCCTCCAGGAAAGCTCAACTGCCTCTCAATTCTTTATGATGAGAGCTGGCCACTCTGAATGAATGTAAAGGTTTACAAAAAGGGGATATCTGCATAGGTGTACTGACGACTGACATGTTATTAATGACTGATAAATCACTAACGAATCCAGTGTTTGAGCTTTTCTTCACATGCCCATGTTACTGACAGCTCATACTTGCTTTTCACTTAGTAATAGAAGGATTCCTTAAAGATCATCAGTTCTGCCACCCTGTCTCCAAATCCCTTTTTCACCTCCCCTGAAAGATGGTCACATAAGCCAGAGGCAGGGGAGGGTTACCCCCTCCAGGGACAGCTCTGCTGAGCAGTCCTGGTGGGCCCTCTCCTTCTGACATGCCTTTGCCCCACAGCAATGGCTACCACTGGCTCTAATTCTGTCCCTCACAGAGAAACTCGGCTCCCTCTTCCACATGACCACCCTAGAAGTATTTGAAAACAGCCATGTCTGGCTTTAGTCTTCTCTTCTTCTAAGAGGATTACAGGAAGTGGACAGATCAAGGCACTTGGGGAGATAGGGAAAGAGTGAAGGGGTTGGAATGGAGCCATTCTGCTTGTGGTCACCCTCAGAGCTCCCACCTCGCTGACCCTTGCCCCTCCAGAGTCCATCCAAGTCACCTTTGCTTGTTTACAAGTTACGTTTACTCTGCAAAGCATGGTTGAAGATATGCTTGCTGGGACAAGTGCTAGGACCTTACTGGGGCCCTACCTCTGGTGACCATCTTGATACAGCCAACCCCTCCCTCGTTGCCCCTAGACTCATACCAGTAGTGGTGTGCATCCACAAATGTCAGCTGAAAGGCCAACAAGCCATACAGATAGGAATGGTTGTTCCACGACGTCTTGTCCAGGAGAAACACATACCAGTATGGCAGCAGGAATAACACACAGCTTATCCGGTAGCACAGGCCCAGCATCATGCCCAGTGCCCCTGGGATTGGTAGGGGAGAGGATTAAAAGGTCAAAGGGTCACCACAGGCCCAGCTCCCCTGGGACAGGCTATGGGTGGGGTTAAGAAAATCATCAGACATTTTATAGTTAGATAAAAATAAACTTCAACTAAATGTTATTTCAATATTTTAAAAAGAGTTAAGACGTCACAGCTCAGACGACACACAGGTCAGCAGGATGAAATTATAAGTTATAGAAGAAGGGAAATAAGAATACCTAGAGAATTCCCTGGCGGCCCAGCGGTTAGGACTTAGTGTTTTCAATGCCAAGGGCTTAAGTTCGATCCCCAGTCAGGGAACTAAGATCTCGCAAACCATGTGGCACAGCCAAAAATAAAAATGAAACCCAAGACCCTGGTCATTTACCAACATGCTTCGGATTTCTGGGTTTTAGGTAGGCCAGTCAATACTCCCATCTCTCCTGCAGTTTCTCTCACCCAGAAACATGATGGTGTAGACCAGATACATCCAGTCAAGTGGCAGTGGCTGCAGGGCGTCCAGCAAGGGGAAGCGACACACCTCCAGGCCATCCAGGTATCTTCGGTCTAGGGAGCTGAGACCCCGCTCCTGGGGAATGTCCAGCACCATCATCAGCCCTGAGAAGGCAGAGGGGGAGGGTGGTGATAGGCCTCAGCAAAGGCAACCTTGGAACATACTGAATACAGTCGCGCACACCCAGCTCCAGAAAGAATTCATTCAACAATAATCATGCTTGCTAAGTCGCTTCAGTCATGTCTGACTCTTTTTAATCCCATGGACTGGAGCCCTGTCCATGGGATTCTCCAGCCAAGAATACTGGAGTGGGTTGCCATTTCCTCCTCCAGGGGATCTTCTGACCCAGGGGTCGAACCCGCATCTCCTGCATTGACAGGCAGGTTCTTTACCACTCGTGCCACCTGGGAATTGGTTGAGTGCCTACTCTGTGCGAGGCATTATGCCATTGTGGGATGTCAGCCACTGCACCTCCCTGAGCCAATTCCCCATTTGTGAGAAGGGGCTCATAATATTTTGCAGGGTCTCAGAGAAGACTAAATGAAAGAAGCGTACAAAGTGCTATTGAAGCTATTCAGGTTTTGACGGTCATGTTTGTAAAGGTCTGTCCTATTGGCTACACAAAGTGCTCTGGGGTGATGCGCCCTCAACCTCTTTTACTTCCTGGCACAGCAGTATCTGGCCAGCACACTGGGGTAAACAGAAGGGTAAGGAAGCCAGCTCCAAATTAAGGCAGGATTTCTCAACCCCAGGACAATTCAGTTTGGCCTGGTTAATTATTTGCTGGAGGTCTACCCTGTGGTTCATAGGTCATTCAGCAGCATCCCTGATTTCTGTGTAGATGCCAGTAACCACTTCTTCCCCTCCCCCCACACTACTTGTGACAAATACAAATGTCTAGAGACATTGCCAAATGTCCCCTGGAGAGCAAAATCGTCTCCAGTTGAGAACCACTGGATTAAGGAGAGTATTATCTCAGCATGTCTGTAACCCATTCCAAACATACATGCTGTGGCCTATGAGTTAGAAAGGCCTGGATTAGGCAGTCACAGCCTAAATGGCTGCTTTGACACCCCTGCCATTTCTCTGAACTCTAGTCCTTAGCGTAGTTACTGGAAAACTTCATCCCACAAATAAAATGGGTTCCTGTTCCTCTGTCTCTGTATTTCCTGTGGCCTCGGATCAAAGCACTTCTGATCTCCAAGCCCTAATCAGAGGAGTCAAAACTGGGTTACAAAGAGTTCTTCCAGGATATTAGTCATTTCAGCTTTTAGAAAAAGGAAGGTTAGTCCACTAAGCAAGTAAGTATCCAAGAAATGGACAAGGGACCATTGTCATTCTCTCACCCCCAACCACGCTGGCACCTCCCAGACACTGGACTTACCGAAGAGAAAACGGAAGACTGCCAGGCTTGCAGGATCCGTGGGTCTATTCAGCAGGGTCACCAGCCTCTCCCAGCTGGACACATCTGTCCACTCAAAACCCAACAGTTTCCCCATTCGGCTGCCCTGACGGGGCCCTGAAATCTGTGCAGCCTTGTCTTTCTTTACTTTGTCTGCAACCAATAAATGGAGAGAGTTGCACGTGCATGTATGGGAATGGAGATGTTTTAAAACAGACTCCTCAAATCAGAGAAATCTCCGTCTAGTGCTTCTGCCTACCTGGGTTTTCCCACTGATCTCCGACTGCCCGAAACATCCCTGCAGTGCAGCCCCTCCTCCAGGATCCCCAATCGCAAAGCGTCCTGAAGGTCATCAACCCACCCCGAAACAGAAGACTGCAATCTCTCTCTACAAGACCCTTCCTACCCGAGGCTCCCTTCCCCAGGTTCCGCAGGGCATCCCTCCCCAACCCCTCTGAAAGTCGCGCCCTTCTCCATCCGCCACAAGGCGGGGCTCTGAGCCTACCTGGGCCCCGCGGGGACCGCGCGGGCCGATCAGAGACCGCCATGGCCTCGGGGAGGTTGATATGCTACAGCAACAACCTCCGAGCCCGGGGGCGTCGCAAGGGGAGGCTCCCCTAAGCCCCGCCTCCCCGACACATCAGCACGCGCGAGGCCAGCCGGAAAGCGCCAAGACTGTCGTGAAGGGCCCGCTTCAACCGCGCCGGACTCCCTGCTTGGCGGTAGAGGGCGGAACGAGGGGTCTGGGGGCGGGGCAACGAGGTCGCGAGGGGGAGTGGTCAGAGCCCGCCTTCGCTGGTGACGGAGAAGTGAAGGTGTAAGTGGACCTGTCTCTTTGCTGTCAAGTACGTAGTCTCGTCCCTGAGGCCTCCCGAGCCCTCTCCGCTCTATCAACCTAAAGAAGACTCTGGGCGCCCACGNGTGAGTCCTGGAATCTGTATGTTTTTACAAGCATCTTCTGATGCTAATATCTATTCATCCTCAAGACTCAGCTGCCTTCTCAGCCTCCCCAGGAAACTCCTTCATTCACTCATGTAGGTTGGTGGACCTGTTCTCCCCAGCATCCCCATCTGCACATAAATCTATCAGAGTATTGACTCCATCAGGAGGAACTGGCTTCTGTGGCTGACTTCATAACTAATGGATAAACCTCCTAGAAGCAAGTCCTGAGTCTCTAGATTTGTATTCTCAGTGGCCAGGGCAGTGTCTGACATATAGTAGGCACTTGACAGGTATAAACTGAACTAAAGAGAATTTTGTGGATGCGGGTGCTGGGGCTGGATGAGACAGGCATAGCCACACTTAGCTTCCATGGGCCCCAGAGGCAATGGGAACCCTGATGGGGCAGGTCCTGTGGTGCAGAGGTGAGCACGAATCCTGGCCTTGTGCCAGGCACTGTGTTAGGTGCTATGCATTTATCGAGCTCCTACCAGGTTTTAGACCCTGTGAGTGAGTGCACCTACGATAAATACTTTTTACTCAGAACTGCTCTACAAGGTGGTATCAGCTCCATTTTGCAGAGACTGGCATCAAAGCTGGAGGGGCTCAAGCATAGATTTGGAGCCAGAACCCAGGTCATCTGGTTTCCAAAGTCCATCCTGGCAACAAATGTGCTGGCAGATACTGTGGACCAGGCACTAGATGGAGTCTGAAGTAAAGGGACAGAGGGGGCACCATTTGATGCTCCCGTCTACCCCATCCCCAGCTGAACTCAGGTTGGGCACCATCCTTGCCTCTGGTGGTAGGCCAACTGCTTTGCAGGGGTGAAAAGTCATGCGCTATTGTGATTTACAATATGCAATATATATTTGGTCTGGGTCTCATTTCTGGCTCACAGCTCCTAAAACCCTTGGAATTTCCTAAGTGATAAGGGCAATAAAGAAATCTTTTGTTATTCGTATCAATTGAATGGGGCTTTCAAGGGGAGTTTCAGTTAATATAATGACTTTGGAAAGCTTCATGATAACCTAAGAAGGGGAACTGGTTGCCAGGGGAAACCGTGTGACTAGAGGCTGGAATCTCTGTCTCACCGTCCTCTCCCCCTGACCTCCAGGGAGGAGAGAGTGGCTGGAGGTTGAATCAATCACTAATGGCTAATGCTTTAATCAGTTATGCTTACATGGTGAAGTTCCCATAAAACACAAGAGGATGTGGCTGCGTGAGCCTCTTGGTTGGTGAGCACCAGAGGTGCTAGGAGGAGGCACAGCTGGCCAGGGATGGAGGCTCCACGCCTCTCCCCACAGACCTTGCCCTACACATGTCTTCATCTGGCTGGTCCTTTAATAACCTTTATAATAAACTGGTACGCTAGCAAGTACCAGCTGGGGTTGCAGACTCGGTGACACATTGCTGGATGTGTGGAAACACCACGACACATTTGGTGATTAGATGCGCCAGAAGTGGAATGGAGTATTGAGAGTGGAGGCGCACCAGGAGTGCTTTTCCTGAGCAGGTAAGAAGGTGGGACAGAGAAAGACAGTCTGGCCGTCATGCCCACCTTTTGGCAGCCTTGCTCTCAGATGCTAAAGTGAGATGAGGAAGCCCCATTTCAGAGCACTGTCCCAATGCCACTGGCTGGTTATGACCCATCATGTACAGAATGGAACAGTGGAGAAATGAGTAGAAAAGGCTTTGGTTCCATTGTATGAATAGCAATGTGGAGCCCAACCAGCTTCACACCAGATTCCACCTTCCCTGCACATAAGGGGCGCCAAAAACTAGGGCAGAGAATGCACATGTATTTTCCTAATTATCTGACTTAATGCTTACAGAATCATTTCTGTGTCTGACTCCACCCCAGCCTGATTATATGCCCTGTTTTAGAGAAAGGTAAAGACCACCTTACCAGGTAACCGGATGGGCTTCCAGGGGGCAGAGTTTGGCACGTAGGCATGCTTTGTGGCTGTGACAATCAGCTGACTGCCCAGCTTATACTGGAATTTGATGAAGGCGACGCCATCTGTCCCCGAGGTACCAGAGGCAATGGAGACCTGGTTGGTGAAAATCTCAATGAGCGCATCAGGGACAGGCTGATGGGTGCTGGCATCACTGATGTGGACCTTCAGGGTGACCTCTGGAAGAAGGACAGAGCAACAAAGAACTGGTTATTAACTGGGGAACTCCAACAGCGATTCTGTAATAAGAGCAAAGGGAGGCAGAAAGCATTCATGGGATATGCTTAGATACTCTAGACTGGGGACTTTTCTGGTGGGCCAGTGGTTGAGACTTCATGCATCCAATGCAGAGTGCACAAGTTTGATCCCTGGTAGGGGAACTAAGATCCCACATTCTATAAGGTGCAGCCAAAAAATTTTTTGTAATTAGAAAAAAAATTCTAGATCTACATCCAAAATATAAATTGTTTTAACCAGGAACGTTCTCTTCTTAGCAATTCTTGTTTACTTTACATGATTCCTTATCTTCTTCAAAACCACTGTCTATAACAAACTCCTTTCCTCCTGGTGCCCCCCTCAACAATAATTGAGAGAAAAATCTCTATTCCTTTAAGACATTGTGCAACAAACACAGTGCTTTCTGATCCTGCCCAGTGTTGCTGGTAAACACAGCCTAAGCAAGGCTTGAGCTGCTACACAAGGACCCTGCAGGCACTAAGATTTGCAGCAAAATTGGTCAACAGTCTGTGATGAACATGGATGTGTACAGCTCAGGGTCGCTGTGCTGGTAATCATGAAGACACGACTGAAACGTAGTCCCTGCACACAGTACTACCAAGGGGGTGGGCAGACTATCTAAGCAATGTGTCCTGCCCAGCCCATGGACCTGCCCCAGCTGTCACCCCATTTAAGGAACCAGCTTGCCCCTCCTTGGGAGGGAGGAAAAGCGCCTGTTACTTGGTTTTGTTGGATCCCTCATGCTGCAGCCTTCCCAAAAAAATCTTGACTGAATTTCTCTTCTTGATTTCTACTGATTAAAGAGTTCAAGGGGCTTGGTTGGTATTACAGAGTTAATGCAGTTTTTCACTAGATGACCATAAGGAATAGCTAAAGAACCCTAGACCCAGGAGTTACCTAAGGTCTGCACCAAATAAATCTCTCAAAAACCTTGCAGAGAAAAAAAGTGCTTCAAAAACTGAACCTGGTTACTCCCTACTATAGGAGGAGAAAACTACTGCCAAAAGAGGGATAAAATCAACATCAAGAAAATCAGGCATATGGCATTACAAAGCATATCTAGTCGATTCCTGCCAATCTTGGTGTTATCTTAATGCAGATTTGCAGCACACGTTTGCTTTCTTATGGAGCTGGGTCTTACTTGTCCCAGTGGTAAGGGAAGTTATAAATGAATTAATACTCTCATAGCAGAAATCCTCCAGAACAGGACAAGTGGGAAGGTGCTCTGTGGTATTGCACACTGACTTACATAATCTTGTAATGCAACATTCACTAACAACCGGGACTACAAAGTTTCTGCTTTCTCTTCACTGTTGGCTGAGAAGGCAAAAGCAATGGAGATTTGGAAAAAGTGAAATAATTTCTGAATAAACACAAGAAAGGAGTTCTCCAAAGGTATGGACACCAAACAGGGAATAAAGAAGAAGCAATGAATTGGGAGAATGGGATTGACACACATATACTACTGCACTGCGTATCAAATAGATCACTAATGAGAACCTAGTAAAGAGTTTATTGCTCAGGGAACTATGCTCAGTGTTCTGGAGTAACTTAAATGGGAAGGAAATCCAAAAAAGAGGGGATATATGTATGCATATAGCTGATTCACTTTGCTGTACAGTAGAAATTAACATAACATCTTAAAGCAACTACATACCAATAAAAATTAAGTAAGAAAAGAGTTTTCTTATAATCAATGCCCTGGGTTCTACCACTTGAATTTCTTCTAACATGGGAAGCCTAGTATATATTCTGCAATTATATACCTTGAAAAAGATTATTTAGCTACTTCTTTTGGTGTAACAGGATGTGAAAACACAGCATTGTGGTTAGGTAATTATTACAGACTACTGGGGTGTCATATGTATTAAAATTTTGCAATTTGTCTTATTTATATGAATAAAGAACACCAGGAACAGCCCACCCATTTGGTAGGTCTAGATTTAGCTCATTTTTTAAAAATTAGACTTTATTTTTAAAAGCAGTTTTAGGTTCACAGCAAAATTGAGGGAAAGTTACAGAAATGTCCCACTGGGGTATCATTTTTATAGAAACACTTATATTATCCATTTAATAGCAAACAAGATTATTCCCATTAAATAACCAGGGGAGTGATTTTATCATGAGGTGGGGCAGTTCAGTTCAGTCGCTCAGTCTTGTCTGAATCTTTGCGACCCCATGGACTGCAGTACACCAGGCTTCCCTGTCCATCACTAATTCCTGGAGCTTGCTCAAACTCATGTCCATCGAGTCAGTGATGCCATCCAACTATCTCACCCTCTGAGAAAAGGTGGGGCACTACATACTATTTATCTCATTTTGCAGAGAAAAGGAAGACCCTATAAATGGCCCTAGGCCTAAATATGCAGTAAGATCCACTCCTGGGCATATATCGAGAGAAAATTCTAATTTGAAAAGATACATGCACCTCAGTGTTCATAGCAGCACTATTTACAGTAGGCAGGACATGGAAGCAACCTGAATATCCATCACCAGATGGATAAAAAAGATGTGCATATACACAGTGGACTGTTACTCAGTCATAAGAAAGAATGAAATAATGTCATCTACAGCAACACGAATGAGAGATTATCATATTAAGTGAAGTAAGTCAGAAAAAGAAAGACAAACACCATACAATATCACTTGGAGAAGGAAATGGAGACCCACTCCAATATTCTTGCCTGGAGAATTCCATGGACAGAAGAGCCTGGTGAGCTACAGTCCATGGGGTTGCAAAGAGTCAGACATAACTGAGCAACTAATACACCTTCATCACTTATATGTGGAATATAAAATATGACACAAATGAACTTATTTACAAAACAGAAACAGACTCACAGACATAGAGAACAGACTTACAGTTACCAAAGGGGAAGGTGTGGGAGAGGGATAAATTAGGAGTTTGGGGTTAGCAGATACAAACTGCTGCTGCTGCTGCTGCTGCTAAGTCGCTTCAGTCGTGTCCGACTCTGTGCGACCCCACAGATGGCAGCCCACTGGGCTCCGCCATCCCTGGGATTCTCCAGGCAAGAATACTGGAGTGGGTTGCCATTTCCTTCTCCAATGCATGAAAGTGAAAAGTCAAAGTGAAGTCGCTCAGTCGTGTCTGACTCAGCGACCCCATGGACTGNAGATGTGTATAAGAGACAGACAGATGGCAGCCCACTGGGCTCCGCCATCCCTGGGATTCTCCAGGCAAGAATACTGGAGTGGGTTGCCATTTCCTTCTCCAATGCATGAAAGTGAAAAGTCAAAGTGAAGTCGCTCAGTCGTGTCTGACTCAGCGACCCCATGGACTGCAGCCTACCAGGCTCCTCCATCCATGGGATTTTCCAGGCAAGAGTACTGGAGTGGGATGCCATTGCCTTCTCCAGATACAAACTACTATATATAAAATAGATAAACAGAAAGGTTCTACTGTGTAGTACCCAAAACTATATTCAATATCCTGTAATAAACCATACTGGAAAAGAATATATATATAAAAATATATATATATACACACTGAATCATATTGCCATACAACAGAAACTAACACAGCATTGTAAATCAACTATACTTCCATAAAAAATAACATTATCCTGAGTATATCTGTAAGGGTGATTTGGAGGAGATGAACATTTAACTGAGTAAAGCAGATCACCCTCCTTCTTGTGGGTGGGCCTTGTCCAATCAGTTGAAGGCCTGAAGAGAACAAAAAGACGCCCCAGAGAAAAGGGAGACTTCCTCTTGCCTACCAGCCTCTGAACATTGGCATTTCCTGCTTTCAGACTTGAACTGAATGTCAGCTCTTCCCTGATCTCAAGTCTACCAGCGTTTGAACTAGAACTATACCATCATCTCTCCTGGACATCCGGCTTGCCAGCTCACCCTTTAGACCTTGGGACTTGTCAGCCTCCATGATCATGTGAGCCAGTTCCTTAGAATAAATCTCTTCCTATAGGCCCATACATCTCACTGGCTCTGTTCTCTGGAGAACCCTGACTATTGCTGCATCCATCATGGGTTCCAATTCTGCAGCACATGGTGTGGAAACCTGGGAGTGTTTGCTCAGACCTCTTCTTGTTTCACACTCTTACTCAGCATTATTTCATGATCAGGAATTCAGTTACCGCCTCTACAGCATGCTTCTCAAATTCTCATGGACCAGTGGTAGAATCAAGAAGGAAAAAACAAGTGCTTAGGAATTCTTCCTCCCCTATAATTCAGAACTCCTTTACTCTTGGCAGATTTGAAAAGTTTGACTCTGTGGGCACAAACCAAGTCATTTTCAAAGAGCATATCTGCTTGGTGGGTAGAACACTAAACATTATCTTTTAGTCCAGCATGATCTTTTCATCATCTCCTATCTGCCCACAGACTTAGAACTAAAGGAGACAAGTCTGTTTCAAATTGCTGGTTGGAGAGGAGGCACCCACCCAGCAAGTTCAGAGCAAAGACCACAGCAGCAGCAAGAGGAAGGAATCGCAGTGCACCCTTCACAGGTGCACAGAGCTTAGCAGAACTGCCTGTGGACACTGAGGGGCCATGCCTCCTCTCCTCCCCTTTTATCTTCAAATAGCAATCTATGTCTTTAGTTTTTTCCCCACAAATGATAGAAGACATTTACTTCATAACTTCTCATGCCAACTCTGCAATCGCCATCCTTCATCTCTCCTACAGTCACCTGCTGAAGGGAACTGCTCCAGATCGCAGCCCCTTCTGTGGGTCTCACCGGGAACAGCTGGGAGGACCATGCTCATCTCAGTCTGAACAGCCATCAAGCCTCAGTTTCACATCTACTGGAAAAAGATCTGACTTATCATGGAAGGAAAAGTGAAATCTATGGGCTCCATCGTTTTTGTGTATTTTTTTTTTTTTTAATTTTGTTTTTGGTTTCTTTCTGTGAAGATTTTGGCTTCCTCTGACCATTTTTCATGCTTTTTTATACTCCCTCAAATTGGCTTTGATGGTGGGATTTTAATATTTTTCTTCCCTTTTGGTGTTTAGAGCTGTTGGTTTCCATAGCAACCTACCTTGCTGGGTTGGCCCATCAGGCTCTGTGGAAAGAAAGTCTGTTTCCACCAGCAGATCAAGCAAAGGCTTTCAGTCCAAGCTGCCCAAATGCCCTGTGCTGCTGACCATCAGGGAGAGCAGCAGAAAAGCGAGTCACTGGACTCAGTCTCCAGCGCTGCGATTAGTTATATTTAACTCAAATTCAGGGGAGTCACAACAGCTTCCCATCTCTTACGTCAAAATATAAAAAATTAGTCATTTGAAAATATTTTCTAAATGAGAGGTTATTTTTAAAACATTACCTGACCTTTGCTTGAAGAGATTCTGCTCCATACTACTTGGTGCTAACTTTTAACAATATCTGTATATTTATAGAATTGCCACTTCTTTATACAGCAATTACAGGTATATCCTGGGCTGGCCATGTAAAGGGGCAGTTTTCTATCCATTTACTTTACTTCTTTTGGAAATATGAAAGCTTTATCTTACTTTCTAAGATATCTGATGAAATATGAATGCATTTTATTTTACTAGCATTTTCTGATAATTTATTTTCTCTGGTCTCATAGAATGCATATGCATCTTACATTGTTTAATTTTACTTTCTTCTTAAAATTTAGTGAATCGTGTGAATGTGCATTCTCATGTACAATCATGTTAGTTCACATGTCTAAGATTTCTGTACTGTAAGATGAAAAATGTTTTTTTCTGTTTTTTTTTTTTTTTAATGTATCATTTGTGTGAGAAATATAATAAGTCTATTACAGTAGAGTACTATATAGCTGGTTGCGTTAAGTGGGTACCTACAGTAACTCTGTCGGACTTATGAACAAATTTGGCTTATGAATGCGCTCTTAGAATGGAACTCATTCATATGTAGGGGACTCATTGTATTTTTCTTTTGTTTTTCAACAGTTTGATTAAAAAAAAATTAGTGAATTGTATCCTTTAAGCAAATTATATATTTTCTAAAAGAGACATATCTATAATATTATAGACTGTGTAATATTGTTACTGAAACACAAGTCAGTGTGCCCAACGCACAGAAAGGCCAAACAATACCAAAACATCAGAGTGTGGAGGAGAAAGGTTTATTCAGGGCTGTGCAAGAAGGCAGGTGGCTCATGCCTTAAAAACCGCAAATTCCCCAAAAGCTGTCAGTGAAGCCCTTTTCTAGGAAAGGTGAGGAAGGTGAGGGATGAGTTGTAAAGTTCTTGGTATCTGAGCTTTTGTTCCTGAGGTCAGGTCACAGTCAGCTAACGACATTCCTGTAAAACTCCACCACGCCAATGTTACTCTGTTTTGACAAGAAAGGTCCCAAGGTATGACTTTCATCCTGCGAGGTCCAGTCCTGGCTGAGAGGAAGAGGATCTAGGCTGGTGGCTTCCTCAGGCCAGGTCCCCAGATGCTGTCCAGCTGAGATGGCTGAGGGAGCCAGGTGACCAGGACCCAGCTGGCTTTCAGGCTCAGGAGGCCCAAATGGCGGGGGCTGGGTCCCACAGATTGTCCTATGCAGATGGCCGCTGCCATGAGGTCATAGAGGTGGGGATGGGGGAGAGGGTCACCGCAGCCTCAAGGCCTGGGTCTGGCCATTGGCTGGCCTTGGCGAGAGCTCTGGAGCCCTGTAGACGCAGCCGCCAGCCTGCTCCCTGGGCCCCTGGCTCATCCGCTGGCCCAATGGTGAGTGAGCTGGAGGGCCTCAAGGAGAAGGCTCGGATCTGCTTCTTACCTCATTCTCTGCTTGACAACTACCACTCCACAGACCATAGCTGAAATGCGCTCACTAACGGCTGCTCGCTGACAGTTGGCTGCTTGGGGGTAATGGTGCACAGCGTCACTGTGTGCTACGGGCTGCCCGGGCAGCGATGCTCTATTACAATATTAGATATCACCTATAATATCATGCATTATATAATCTATATATTAATATGTGTCATATCACTATAGTATGCAAATATATTAAAATATGATACCAATATATCAATATCAGTATATTAGTGTCAATGCATTGTATATTAATTACATAATTGTACTCTTGAGAGTACNGATGGGGAAACAGTGGAAACAGTGTCAGACTTCATTTTTTTAGACTCCAAAATCACTGCAGATGGTGACTGCAGCCATGAAATTAAAAGATGCTTACTCCTTGGAAGGAAAGTTGTGACCAGCCTAGATGGCGTATTCAAAAGCAGAGACATTACTTTGCCAACAAAGGTCCGTCTAGTCAAGGCTATGGTTTTTCCAGTGGTCGTGTATGGATGTGAGAGTTGGACTATGAAGAAGGCTGAGCGCCGAAGAATTGATGCTTTTGAACTGTGGTGTTGGAGAAGACTCTTCAGAGTCCCTTGGACTGCAAGGAGATCCAACCAGTCCATTCTAAAGGAGATCAGCCCTGGGTGTTCTTTGGAAGGAATGATGCTAAAGCTGAAACTCCAGTACTTTGGCCACCTCATGTGAAGAGTTGACTCATTGGAAAAGACCCTGATGCTAGGAGGGATTGGGGGCAGGAGGAGAAGGGGACGACAGAGGATGAGATGGGTGGATGGCATCACTGACTCAATGGACGTGAGTTTGAGTGAACTCCGGGAGTTGGTGATGGACAGGGAGGCCTGGCGTGCTGCGATTCATGGGGTGGCAAAAAGTTGGACACAACTGAGCGACTGAACTGAACTGAAAGAGCTCTTTATGAATAATAGGTTATATTTTTCCGTATTTACCCTATTGGAAGTTTACCCTGAGAAATGTTTGAAATATGCATTGATTCACTAAAAGGAAAAAAAAAAGTAATGAACCCATTACATGTTTACATAAATAACATTTTTATGAAAAAAATATATTTTCCACACTAAAAAATATATGAGAATGGTATTGTTTTACATGCAGATCTCTTTAATGCCTGGCTTAATTGAAGAAAGCTGGATTATCATTTCTGTTTCTGCATTCCATCTGTTGTGATTGAAATATATGAAGGAAATCTGGTCTCACAGATACTGCTGGTAAAAAGACAAGTATGTTATTAGGCTCTTTAGATGACTGTGGATATTCTTTGATACTACACCTAAACTTACAAGTTTTTTTTTTTTTTTTTTAAGTTAGTTAGATGTGGGGGTTTCCCAGTTGGTGCTAGTGGTAAAGAACCTGCCTGCCAAGGCAGGAGACATGAGAGACAAGGGCTCAATTCCTGGGTTGGGAAGATCCACTGGAGGCGGGCATGACAACCCACTCCAGTATTCCTACCTGGACCCACTCCAGTATTCCTACTGGACCCACTTCAGTATTCCTACCTGGACCCACTCCAGTATTCCTACCTGGAGAATCCCATGAACAGAGGATTCTGACGGGCTGGAGTCCATGGAGTCGCAGAGTCAGGCATGACTGAAGCGACTTAGCATGCATGCAATCAGATGTGGGACTGGAAAACATAATGAACTTTACACTCTACTATATTAAAATCAAGCTTCCCTGGATGTCTTAGACATTAAAATAATCTGCCTGCAATTCAGGAGACCCAGGTTTGATCCCTGGATGGCCAAGGATCCCTGGAGGAGAAAATGGCAACCCACTTTACTGTTCTTGCCTGGAAAATCCCATGGACAGAGGAGCCTGGTGGGCTACAGTCCATGGGGTCACAAAGAGTCGGACACGACTGAGCAACTAACACACACATTAAAATCATTGGTATATCTTGCACAGGGAAAGGATGAGTGGGAGGACAGTTAGGGACTTTAGAATCAATGTGTACACACTGCTATATTTAAAATGGATAACTCAATAAAGACCTACTGTATAGCATAGGGAACTCTGCTCAATATATGCAATGACCTAATTGGGGAAAGATTTTGAGAGAGAGTAGATGCATGTTTGGGCTTTCCTGATATCTCAGTTGGTAAAGAATCCACCTGCAATGCAGGAGACCTGGGTTGGATCCCTGGGTTGGGAAGATCCCCTGGAGAAGGGAAAGGCTACCCACTCCAGTATTCTGGCCTGGAGAAATCCATGGACTGTAAAGAGTCAGATACGACTGAGTGACTGTCTCTATCACTTTCACTTCACAGGTGCATGTATAACTGAATCTACTGAATGGTAGTTCAGTTTTTGCTATATACCTGAAACTAATACAACACTGTTAATCAACTATACTCAAATATAAAATAGAAGTTTAAGAAAATTGTTGGTATATCTTGCAATTGAATGGATCTTTTACTCCTGACAATTTTATAAAATCATACAGATGGTCATTTGGAAAATACTGACCATCTAAAAACTAAGCTGTGCAGCTCTTCTAAATGTAAAGTTTCTTAAGTGTTGGGAAGCTGCCAGGCACACAGTGGCAGATACAAGTTTTCTCAAATTTTAATTTTCACCTGAAAGCTCAAATTTTACCATTGGCAAAATACCTTCTATTGTTTTTCTTGAATGGACAGGTTCCTTTCATTTTTGATAAAGTATTTGCTAAATGCACCAGTTTGAATAATCATAGTTCTTCTGTCCAATGTCCTTTCAAGTAAAATGGTAGTTCAGTTTAAAAGAAAAAAGACAAAAAAAAGATGCTTGACATCTTATTAGGATATTGCAAATTTGGCAATTCCCTGGTGATCCAGTGGGCAATTTCACTTTCATGACCTGGGTTCAGTCCCTGGCCTGGGAACTAAGATCCTACAAGCCCCACAGCATGGCCAAAAAATAAAAACAACAGTGAGATTCTAGAAATCCAAGGCTCTGAAAACAACAAATGCTGGTAAGGAAATGGAGCAACAAAAACTCTGCTTAGATTGCTGGTAGGAATACAAAACAGTTGGAAGACAGTTAGGCAGTTTCTTACAAAACTCAACATACTCTTACCATATGATCCAGCAATTGTGCTCCTTGGTATTTACTCAAATGAGTTGAAAATTTATGCCCACGCAAAACCTGCACAGGAATGTACCTCAGCTTTATTTATAACTGTCCGAACTTGGAATCAACCAAAATTTCCTTCAGTAAGTAAATGGATAAAATAAACTAGCACATCCATATGATGGAATATTCAGTAATAAAATGAAATGAGCTGTCAATCCACAAAGACGTGGAGGAATCTTAAATGCATATTGCTAAGTGAAAGAAACCAATCTGAAATATGATAACCTGGAAAAGGCAAAACTTTGGAGATAGCAAAAAGGTGTTTGCCAGAGGTTGTGGGGGAGGAAGGGAGAGATGAATAGATGTAGCACAGAGGATTTTTAGAGAAGTGAAACTATTCTGTATGATACTCTAATGGTGTCATGATGAATTCATGTTGCTATATATTTATCAAGGCCCATAGAATGTATAATATAAAGGATGAACCCTAGGGACTTTTCTGGTAGTCCAGTGGCCAAGACTCCCAATGCAGGGGCTCTGGGTTTGATCTCTAGTGGGGAACTAGAATCCATATACTGCAACTGCAATCCATACACTCAACTCTGTTGAGCATCCATACAACGCATGCTCAACAGAGATCAAGGATCCAGTGTGCTGCAACTGAGACCTGGCAAAGCCAAATGAAAAATAAATAAAAAGGTTTTTTTTTTAATAAAATTAAAAAAATAGTGACACCTTGACTGCAAGGAGATCCAACCAGTCCATTCTGAAGGAGATCAGCCCTGGGATTTCTTTGGAAGGAATGATGCTAAAGCTGAAACTCCAGTACTTTGGCCACCTCATGCGAAGGGTTGACTCATTGGAAAAGACTCTGATGCTGGGAGGGATTGAGGGCAGGAGGAGAAGGGGACGACCGAGGATGAGATGGCTGGATGGCATCACGGACTCGATGGATGTGAGTCTGAGTGAACTCTGGGAGTTGGTGATGGACAGGGAGGCCCTGGTGTGCTGCGATTCATAGGGTCGCAAAGAGTCGGACACGACTGAGCGACTGAACTGAACTGAACTGAATGTAAACCATGAACTTTGTTATTAATATCATTATTAGCTCATCAGTTGTCACAAATATATCACACTAATACAAGATGTTAGTACAGGAGAAACAGGGAGAGCATGAAGGGTGTATGGAAACTACTACTCAAAGAAAAATCTATTAGTTTGAAAACAAAGGTGAGTTGAGTTCAGTTTAATTGCACAAGTGTTCTTTCTTAGAACAACTATGAGACTACATTGTATTTGGGTATACAGAAGCATTGTATTCATATTTTCCAGTTCTTCACACAAAATAGTAAAATGATCTGTATGCCAGGGACAGGAATTTATAAAATAATTTTATCCTGCTTCACTAACAGCATTCTTTTTATAAAACTTTTTTACCCTTTTTCTTTAATTTTTTTTTTTGGCTGCATCTCCTGGCATGAGAAACTTCTCCGACCAGGGATCAAACCTGCACCCCCTGCAGTGGAAGCACAGAGCCTTAACCACTGGACCGCCAGGGAAGCTCCAAGAGAGTTCTTACTTGACCTTGGCATTTTTTAAATGTGGTAAGTGTGTGGCAGAGAGGAATGCAGTGACTACTACTACAATTGGGTACCACGGTCTCTCTCCCGCTAAGTTGCCAACAGTTTTGCCCATTTTTCTTTGCATTATCAGTTCAAATGTTAACACAGTTAAAAAGGCAAATAACATCTCAGTATTATTACAGTAAGTTTTGCCCCTAAAGACTTCAGGGATTCACAGACCATGTGCTGAGAACCACCATCCTAAAGGAAAAAAAATGGCAGGGGTAGATGTGATAGAGATTATTGGGCACAGATGTGTCTGGCAGGTGGCTTCACCAAGTGTTCCTGCTGTTGAAGTCTTCCCACTTCTAGGTCATCCTGATACAACCTTTGGAAGCCATAGATCTATTAATATTTAGGGGATGCATCTCTTAATCCACTGTCAAATCCCAGTCCAGGTGAATACATTGTGGTTTGGGAAGTTTAGGCCAGATTTTCTAGGATCACTCAAAATTAGATGGCTCCGGACTTCCCTGGTGGTCCAGTCATTAAGAATCCACTTGCCAATTTAGGGGATATGGGTTCAATCCCTGGACTGGGATGGTTCCACATGCCTCAGGCAACTGGGCCTTAGCCTCACAGCTATTGATCCCATGTGCTGCAGCTACTAGAAACACTACTGGAGAGTAGCCCCTCCTCTCCGCAGCTGGAGGAAGTCAGAGAGCAGCAATGAAGACCCAGAGAAGCCAAAAATAAATATATAAAAACTTAAAAAATACTAGATGGCTCCATTTTTTAAAACTATTTTATTTTTATTTTATTTACCATCTGAGCCAGCTCAGATGATAAAGAATCTGCCTGCAATGCAGGAGACTCCAGTTTGAGCCCTGGGTTGGGACGATCTTCTGGAGAGGGGCATGGCAACCCACTCCAGTATTCTTGCCTGGAGAATTCCATGGACAGAGGAGCTTGGTGGGCTAGATAGTCCATGGGGTTGCAAAGAGTCAGACATGACTGAGCGACTGACACATTTTTATTTTGGCTGTGCTGCATCTTCCTTGCAATACCTGCGCTTCTCTCCAGTTGTGTGCACAGGCTCTAGAGCACAAGGGTCAGTAGTTGCATGTGCGGGCTTATTTGCCTGAGGTATGTGGGATCTTAGTTCCCTGACCAGGGATTGAACTCATATCTCCTGCATTGGGAGGCAGATTAAAAACCACTGGACCATCTGTTTTGTTTATTTTTTAATTTTTGGTTGCACTGTGTGGCATCCAGGGTCTTAGTTCCCCAACCAGGAAAGTCTCTAGATGGTTCCATTACATTCAATGTTGATTGTATGTTAGGTGTGAAGAACTGGACAAGTTACAGAGGAGGAAACAAATGGTTCAGTTGTGGCCTCTGTCATAAAGGAGTGTAATAATAAAAGTATACAGAAAAAATAATAATAGAATATAGGAAAGTTTTAAATGAGGTTCAAAGTGCTATACGAGCACTGAGGAAGAAATGAATTACGACTGGAGAAATCAGAAAAAAATTTTTGGAAAACTTGGGCCTTAAAGAATGAGTACAATTTTGAGAGGAGAGGGAAGTCAAAAATTCTGAGTAGTCTGGATAAACTGAGAGCATTCTCTATAGAGAAATGCAGTTAATAAATGAGATGTATTAACTCTTTATCTCTCCATCCTATGATTTTAACTTGTTTTTGTTCAAGCTGTTGATTTCTGGTTTACTCTTTCAGGACGAAAATTTGGAGACTCATGGCATTTAGCATTCACTTATCTAAAAATACTCCAAAATTTGTGGTGGCTCAGTGGTAAAGAATCTACCTGCAATGCAGGAGATGTAAGTTTCATCCCTGGGTCGCGAAGATCCCCTGGAGGAGAGCATGGCAACCCACACAGTATTCTTGCCTGGAGAATCTCAGACAGAGAAGCCTGGTGGGCTCTGATCCCTGGGGTCACAAAAGAGCCGGACACCACTTAGCAACTAAACAACAAACAAAAGGAATTTCTTTATGGTTCTTTCCTAATGAAAAATTATATTTCTGTCTGCACTGTAGACAAAGAAGCCCCCTTTCAGATTTTTCAACTCAATACCCTAAACTTTTAGTGAGTGCCTACTAAGTACAGGATATATGTTATTTTCTACCAGGGGTACCAATGTAAAGACATAGCTCCTGTCTTCACAGAACTTAAAAGACTTGCAAAAGTCAAATTGGGAGATTGGGATTGACACATACACACTACTATATATAAAATAGATAACTAATAAGAACCTACTGTATAGCACAGAAAACTCTACTCAATACTCTGTAATGACCTATATGGGGAAAGAATAAAGAATGGATATATGTATAACAGATTCACTTTGCTGTATGGCAGAACCAAACAACATTGTAAATCAACTATATTCCAATAAAAATAAATTTTTAAAAATGTGTATGCAGGGGACTTCTCTGGTGGTGCAGTGGATAGGAATCTGCCTGCTAATACAGGGGACACTGGTTCAATCCCTGGTCTGGGAAAATTCCAGGGCAACTAAAGCCCCTGGGACACAGCTATTGAACCCGAGTGCTGCAAACTGCTGAAGCCCTTGTGCCTAGAGCCCCTGCTCCACAACAAGAGAGGCCATCGCAATGAGAAATGTGCACCACAACAAAGAGTAGCCCCCACTTGCCACAACTAGAAAAAGCCTGCGTGCAGCAACAAAGACCCAGCACAACCATAAATAAATACATAATTCTGTATATGTTTTTTTAAAAAATCCACCTTCCAATGCAGGGGACTTAGGTTCAACCTCTGGTTGAGGAACTAAGATCTCATATGTTGCGGGGCAACAAATCCCTTGCTGCAACTACTGAACCCACAAGCCATAATGAGAGAGAAGCCCTTGATCTTCCAGGAAGATCCCATGAGCCAAAACTAAGACCCACCACAGCCAAATAAATATTTTTTTTAAATGTGTATGCAGTTTATGAGACTTCCCAGGTGGCACTAGTGGTAAAGAACCAGCTGCCAATGCAGGATAAGATACTTGGGTTTGATCCCTGGGTGGGGAAGATCCCCTGGNGAGCCAAAACTAAGACCCACCACAGCCAAATAAATATTTTTTTTAAATGTGTATGCAGTTTATGAGACTTCCCAGGTGGCACTAGTGGTAAAGAACCAGCTGCCAATGCAGGATAAGATACTTGGGTTTGATCCCTGGGTGGGGAAGATCCCCTGGAGGCAAGCATGGCAACCCACTCCTGTACTCTTGCCTGGAGAATCCCATGGACAGAGGAGCCTGGCGGGCTCAGTTCATAAGGTCACAAAGAGTCAGACATGACTAAAGTGACTTAGCACACATACATGCACATGCAGTTAATGGTAAAGCTTATTGTAGATTTTATAAAAGATACGGTGTGATGGTGATCAGAAGAGGAAGAAATTGAATTTCAGTGGGGAAATCTGGAAGACTTCATGGAAGCAATGATGAATGAAGCAGGATATTCACTTGTCTCAATGACACAAGTCCACTTGAGCAAAGATGAAAAAGGGGATGGTTTGTTTTGGGAAGGACAGGTAATTTAGTATGGCTAGGGGGCTGGAAGGTGAGTCTCTTGAGAGATAATCTTCAAAAAGCAGGTTTAGAACAATCTTGGCATGCCAAACTAAGGAGTTTAGGCTTTACCCTGGGGGTAGTGTGCTGCATTCTCAAATTGGTGTTTTAGGAAGATAAGGAGCAACCATAGAAGGAATGGATGGGAGAAGATTGTCAGTTTGGAGGTAGATCAGAGAAGAGATAATCCTGGCATTACCTAGGAAGCAGAAGCTGGTNTTTCCCCATCTATTTCCCATGAAGTGATGGGACCAGATGCCATGATCTTCATTTTCTGAATGTTGAGTATATGTTCTTAAGTGTAACTTTAAAACTACTTATTTTGTATTGTCTACAATTGAACCATTTATTTCTTTAGGAATTTCTTTAACACTAATAATTAAGCACACCTTAGTCAAAGGCATCTTTACCAAGTACATGGACTTTCTCCTCTATCTAGCTTCCAAAGGTTCTACAAAGATATTTAGAACACCAGCCTTGTCGTTGTCAATATTTTGAAGTGTGTGATGAGTAAATGGAACACCTTACATCTTTCAGTGGTAGAACTGTCAAGGAGTGTTTATCTTTTTTGCCTCTCACCCCCCAAATGTAGACTATTTCAGAATGCATTACAGAGGAAATAAACAGTTGATTTTAAGTTAAGGATGAGCCTAGCAACCATTTGCACTATATTGATGTCAAAAGTACCTCTCTGCCAAGCTCTAAAATGCAACTTCAAAAACTACTGAAAATATCCAAGAACTTTAGTGATGAGCTACAAATGGACTTTAGTATTGATAAACAAAAGTCAATATGTATAGTGAAAGGACAACTTACTGTGATAAATGGGCCCACCATCGTAAAGATCAAATTATCGACTATCTACGGCAAGGAAAAACCTGTCTATAACTAACTTCTACAGGTGAGAGGAATTTGCCACAACAGCAATTCAGGGAAAGCTGAAAGCAACATGTAAGGAGAATTCATTAAAAATACATACAAAAGTAGGCAGCAATACTCTGTTAAATATATCTGTGACACCAGGCTACTGTATTTCTTTGGCCAGTCTTGAGTTCACATCTTTTCTTTTTGCTGAGAACAAGCTCCTTTTGGGCTACTCATATTACTTCTCAATGAGATTTAATTCAAATTTCACTTCCTAACACACCCTATTGCAGGAGAATTACCTCTGCATTCCTTAAAAACCATGTTACTCTTGGAATATTTTCTCTAATGCTCCTATTAGTTAAGTTTCTATTATAACTCAACTATATCAAAAGTTGTATGTGGGCACCTTAGAAATGCCTCATTTTTTCATCCTCTCACATGATCTAGCACAGAGCTCTACCCTGGGCCTGATAATCACCAGATCAATATTTTTTAATTTCATCATTTTTGAAATTATTCGTTAGAGAAGCTTAGGCCACACATCATGTCAGAGTTAAATGATGAAACGTCACACATCACAAGAAACACCCAAAAGAATAATTGCAAACACTGGCATATCCAAAAAAAAAAAAAAGTGGAATGGCAATAATCAACCTCTTCAATGTCTATTGTTCCCAATTGACAGAATGTAAGAATTTCTTCCACAGTGAATTTAACCGGATACTCTATAAGCTACCCAGTAAAAACTAAAAGGCAAATCTTGTACCATCTCTCAAATTTGGAAGCAAAAGTGCAATTAAGCCAAAGATCTAATGAACAACCCTTTCTACTCTACTACTCTCTACTCCCCCCACCACAACCAACCAACAAAACACCCTCCAAAATCTTTCTGGAGACAAAAATACCTGCAAAGGTACCTTATAGTGTGAGTTTAATAAAGTTCATGCAGCTGAAACTATTGATACATCTAACTTTCCTGTTTTCTTGAAAGATCTGGAATGTCAGTTCATCCTGGGACTACTTTATTGCCACTAAATCTGGTGGTAGGCATGGACTTTGTTGTTCTAATACCATGCTTTCTTCAGCTCTTTGAGGCCCTTGTATCTAGAAGAGCATTTTGGAGGAATGAAAATCAAGAAAGTAGGCCAGAAAATTTTGACCAATGTAATAGTATTCTGCAACTTTGATGCATTTAATTATTCCACTTAAACATTTCAGAAAAATCTATGGATTCAAAAGTAAAATTAAGTATGATCTAAACTGAGGAAAACTAAAAGCAGTGACACCAAAATAACTACTTAGGCCATACATACTACTTAGCTCTCCTTCCAAGTCATGGAACACCACCACTTTGTAAATATACATCTTTAATCTCAAATGGGCCTAAACAAGAAGCTGAACAGGTCAAGCTGAAGATAAAGCACATATACTCTTGAATCAGAAGGACATCCAGTATGGTACCTCTGCCTCATTCATTTATCTATTTACTCATCACACAAATCCTTAAGAATACTTTCCATAGCCTAGGGCATACACAGGTGAATAAAACAGACATGGTACCTACTTCCTTGTTTGTTTGTTTTCAGAGAACTCAAAATGAAAAGTTGTGCTTATTTATTCAAAATCAGAATTTTGAATAGTTTTTCTCATATTTTGTTCCCAAATAAAAAGTGAATTCTAATTCTGTGCTTGCCCTTCCACACAACAAAGTGGCATTATTGGTATTCTGTGATGGTGGGTGAAACGAGAGAGGATATTTAGAACAGAAATATGTCACTGGTCTCCTTTAAATGTGTGTATATGGGTTTCAGGTTATGGGCACCACTGCTATGCACAGTCCATGAAAACAAGACAGGAGTCTGGGAGGTGTGAGCTCTCCTAAGGCTACTTTGGCCCTCAGGCAGCCCTCTGCATCACTTATTGAATGTGTGAAGTAACACAAGCTCTGGCCTCTGCATTTGCTCCCTCATCTCCTAAGGGAGGCTTACACAGCAGCCAGCCCACTGCCCTGGGCCAACAGATTATTTCTTATTAAATATCTATGTTAAATATATATATAAACATATTATGACACAAATATGTATTTCCTCTATTGCATTTATGGCTTATAAATAATATGTCGTGTGTGTTATCAGGACCTGAGGAGACAATGGTAATTTTCACCAAAGAAATCTGTGATAGACAAAAGTCCGTACTGCTTGGCTTTAGATGAGTATGACATAATTTATATTATTTAAGGCTTGCTTTGTTTTGTTATTCAGAGTGTCTTCATGAAGACCATATCTATTTTTCCTGATTAAGTGATTCCTTGAACAAATATAATAGGGAAATATGTTACTTGTAGAAAAATGTGGAAACTTAAGCCTGTGCTTCTCTTACAGAGCTAGTAGTTGTAATGTGTTTATAGGAAATTTTATATTCCTATTTTCGCTTTTGTTTCTATGCATAATTCCTACTCAGAAAATATCTCATTGTAGTTGTGTGAAGACCTGCCATTCAAAAGACCACCTCTCCTTATTATCATTTGCAATGTATTTATCTTATCTTTTAAAATTTATTTTTATAGGGATTTTTAATTTGTGTTTGGAACCATCATTTTTAATTTGATGAAAGAAAACCAAAATGCATGAAAAGTGTTCATCCACTGTGATTTGTGTGACAAAAAGAACCACTGCACCGGGACAGAGCTGGTCCTGTTGCTGTTAATTGATTATACTCTTAAATTTATACATTAAAAATATGCTTTCTGTTTCGAAGGGATCACTTTGTTACTTTGTAGCTTTTAAGCTGATGCTACGAACTTATTTTTCTTCTAGATAAAATCTCATCTATAGATTTTTCAACTAATTACATGTCTGCCAATACATACTTACAGGATACATTTTATTTCAATTTATTATTTGTGTTTATGTAGTGTGTCCCTGGAAATATCTGTGGAAATGAAAGGGAATGTTTAATGGTGTTTATTACTACTTTCTCATCGCCCTTTTCTCTTTCTTTGCTCTCTCTCTTTTTTAATAGCTCCAGTCAGTTCGGTCAAGCATGACAGCAACTCAAACTCGGCAAACTTCCAAGACACCGAGGACATGCCTGACAGATGTGTCTTGGAAGAGTCTGAGAGTCCAGGTGAAAGCCATTTAAAAATAGTCAAGTATAAATGATAAATTTGACACAGCTTTGGGGTCCTTGGAAGGGGGTGGATGGAGAGGACATTGTAATGCTGTTTTCTTTTAGCAGCTGCACTGTCAAATTAATGGTCACCTCCAGGGGTCACAGTGTGGAGCTGTTATCTTTTCCTCTTTCATCAAGAATTCAGGTGGAGGAAGTACAAAGGCTTTATGACTGAGAAGGGAAGCTGACACTATTAGTNTGCTGTTTTCTTTTAGCAGCTGCACTGTCAAATTAATGGTCACCTCCAGGGGTCACAGTGTGGAGCTGTTATCTTTTCCTCTTTCATCAAGAATTCAGGTGGAGGAAGTACAAAGGCTTTATGACTGAGAAGGGAAGCTGACACTATTAGTTCATTATCATCAATTTTAGCCTAAACTGGTTAATAGAGGCAGAGGTTGGAAACTTGAGAAATAGCAACATTTTAAAATATTTCAAATGATGGGATCAAGAAGTAGTGGAGAATTAGGGAGAAAAGAGAAAGCATTCAATAAAATTTACCCTCTGTCCAGGTTACTGATGTTTGTATTTTCTTTGTAGAAAGAATAGACAGAAATGTACAGGAAGGATACGTCCAAGAAAACTTAAGCATGAGTTTTTCTTTCTGTTTTGTTTTGAAGCCTGCCTAGTCTTAACAACGAACTAATGAAGAGGGGAAAAAAAGTTATGAGAGTTGAAAGACAATTCCTAGCTCACTACAAAACCATTAAATGCTAGAAGATGCCTTATTACCATGAGCGAGTTAACTATCTTCCCTCCCTGAACGTTTTTCTTTGCTGTTTTTTCTGGCTGCTGTGTACCCTCTACCCTCTCGCATCTTTGTGTGCTGATCCATGTATCAGATTTTTGATTCATCCTCTCTCTGGTCTGTCAGCTTAGTTAAGAGATTTCCAAATCTTGTAGCCTTCGCTGACAGGGGGCAGCTGCAAACAGTCCCCTGATCCTTCCCCAAGGAGAGCTACTGAGATTTAATTTTCAGTGAAAGGTGCAGCCTGCAATCTATGTCAGGTCCCCTAAGTCATCTTGGAACCCCAGTTGGCCCAGTGGCAGTGGCTTGTATTTCAGTCCCCTCCAGTACACCAAGATTCCTCAAAAGACGAACTGCTGCTGTGTGTCTGTTCTCAGCCACACTTCTGCCTCAGCATCCATGGGGCTGAGAAATGGCGTCTTTAGCAATGACAGAAAATTTTCATCAGCACAACAGCCCCACCCACTGCCTTATAGATGTGTCCCACATGAAAAGGGAGAGAGTAGTGGTAGCATTTTTAAATTACTTTTAGTTTTGACTACAGTTGTCTGATTTTGACTAGGTTTTTAAACTGTGATAATCAACAGTTTTCTATCAATCACCTTATCAGGCAGTTAAATACATGATTGAAGTTTTTACTGAAGTGTTCATTGTTTTTTTTTTTTTTTTTNGGACTGTAGCCCGCCAGGCTCCTCTGTCCATGGGATTTCTCAGGCAGGAATACTGGAGTGGGTTGCCATTCCTGTCTCGAGGGGTTTTCCTGCCCCGGGAATTGAACTCCCTCAGCCACTATGGGAAAGTATGCTATGACTACAACATTGACAATGACACTGAAGTCACTCAGTCGTGTCCGACTCTTTGCGACCCCATGGACTGTAGCCTACAAGTCCATGGAATTTTCCAGGCAAGAATACAAATTTTCCAGACAAGAGTACTGGAGTGGGTTGCCATTTCCTTCTCCAGGAGATTGTCCCGACCCAGGGATCGAACCTGGGTCTCCCGCATTGTAGGCAGACGCTTTACTATCTGAGCCACCAGGGAAGTCCAATGACTACAACAGAGAAGTGTAAATACGGTAACTTTTTCTCAAAGCTTCATACAGTCTCCTTCACAGTTAAACAGATGAATAGTGATGATGCAACACTGAAGTGACAAGAGAACCCGGAGGGATTTGTAAGTAAATCACTATAAGAAATCACTTGAAGAAGACTTTGGTTTTATTGGTATTTTAAGCTTTTCACAAAGGTACGAAGTCCCCTTAAGAGAATTTGGAAGAATCTGCAAACTGTGAAGTTAATGAGCAACATTAAGCATATCTATAAAATTAACATACACACCACAGCCAAGCTTTAAAGATGTGTTGGAAGATGTTCATGGAATGGTTGCCAAGGAAACCTGGTGGAGGAAAAATTCTCTCTCTGCGTGTGTATGTCTTTCCAGACCACCTTATATCTAAGGATATGCACTTTTAATAGTTTGTCCAGGTCTCAGTCAAGAGCAAAATTACATGGCATTTCTTTTGAATATGAAGCTTTCAGATGTTTATTATTTAAAAAAAATTTCAGCAAGTCATTTCTCTCTCTAGGAAGAGACCAATTAGAAAGTGCTAAATGGTGCTAGTTGTGAGGAAACTGACATTAATTACTATTAGAATTTTTAAAAAGGGGCAAAAAAGGCAAACCAAAGAGACTTGTTGGAAGGTTGTGAATAGTCCAAGTGTGTTGGAGAAGGCTCTTGAGAGTCTCTTGGGCTGCAAGGAGATCCAACCAGTCTATTCTGAAGGAGATCAGCCCTGGGATTTCTTTGGAAGGAATGATGCTAAAGCTGAAACTCCAGTACTTTGGCCACCTCATGCGAAGAGTTGACTCATTGGAAAAGACTCTGATGCTGGGAGGGATTGAGGGCAGGAGGAGAAGGGGACGACAGAGGATGAGATGGCTGGATGGCAATACGGACTCGATGGACGTGAGTCTGAGTGAACTCCGGGAGTTGGTGATGGACAGGGAGGCCTGGCGTGCCACGATTCATGGGGTCGCAAAGAGTCGGACACAACTGAGCGACTGAACTGAACTGAACTGTGAGGCTCGCTGGCACTTGAAATGTCACTACAAGAAAGATAAAGATACAAGATCAAAGCATGAGAGACTAAGGTGCTTGAAGCAGCTGTGGTCAGAGCAGTGGTTAAATTACACACATGTGCTTCTCTTTCCAAAGAGACAGAATTACTTAACAAGCTACAGTGGACCCTATTATTAAAATTTTCTTTTCAGAACTGTAATGAAAAGTAACCTTTAAAAACTGTATAAAAATGAAAAATTAATAAATAAATAAAATTCTTAAAAATTCTATATACCCATAAAATTTTTCTTTTCTGTTTTAGATGAAGCTTAATTACTAGGGTGCTTTAGGGTCTTTGATATGAACTATGGGGGTAGGGGTGCAGTGCTGGGAGGGCAGGAGGTGTGGGTGGCGTGTACAGAACATGTTTCACAGCCAAATCGTCTGGGGTCAGCTTCCAGGCTCGTCATTTCAGATTATGTGGTCTCAGTCAAGTCCATCAGCCTCTTTGAGTCTCCATTCCTTCTTCTGTTTACTTTGATTAAATCTAAGTAAACAAGCAAATAAATTCCAGAATCCGAGAAACATAAAGGCATAGAGAAACGTGTTTGTTTTCATAGCCTCCAGGAGACAAACTAAGTACTAACTTCCTAGAATATTTGTCCTGGGAAATCNCTGGGGTCAGCTTCCAGGCTCGTCATTTCAGATTATGTGGTCTCAGTCAAGTCCATCAGCCTCTTTGAGTCTCCATTCCTTTTTCTGTTTACTTTGATTAAATCTAAGTAAACAAGCAAATAAATTCCAGAATCCGAGAAACATAAAGGCATAGAGAAACGTGTTTGTTTTCATAGCCTCCAGGAGACAAACTAAGTACTAACTTCCTAGAATATTTGTCCTGGGAAATCGATATAGGTTGCCATATCCCAGGACTCAGGTGAGGAGGTTAATGAAAAGTGGTCAAGGGTCCAATTTTACAGCATCCAGATGGATAGACTGTGCTCTGAGAAGGGGAAAATTGGAGGCATGGCATTCCAAAGTACCACAGCTAATCAGCATGAGGGAGGTCAGGAAAGGAAGGAGCTGGCAAGACTTCAGCCCTCATGAGTCTCCATTTCTTCATCCATATAACAGGGGTTCCAACTGCCTTGAAAACATTGTAGGATTCATAGGAGAAGAAAGGGGATGATGTATGTAAGGTGTCTGTGGGCACAAGATCATTCCTGATTTTGCCCCCTTGCCAGTGTTCCTCTAACTTTACCTGGTCAAACAAAATCTCAAAGCCACCCCTCACACCTCTTCCTCCTCCAAAAGCCTCTCAATGGAAGAAAAATGAAAAAGGAAAGACGTTTTGCAGAGCGTTTTTTAGAGCACAGGGCTTGGGGCTCTGACCACCTGGATTTGTCTCTCTCCTCGCCACTTACTGCTCTGTGCTCTTAATTGGAGTTTTCCCATCTGTAAAAAATGCAGGTGATGCCCCTCATAACTGTCTCTGAGAGCTGCCATGAGATGGCAAGTGTAAGGGCCTGGCATGCAGCACAGCACATGGTGAGGGTTTAATGAGCTTCCTCTTTCCCAACATCTGACTCGGAAACAAGGATCGTCAAAGGTTTTCAGGAAGTTTATGAATGCCTTCCTAAAAAGGTTCATGCAAGGAGCTGACTGCGGCTGACTGGTTTGTGGAAGATACGCTTTCTCTTTCACACTCTTCACTGACAATTCCCAAGGACATAGAGAGCTGGAGGGGTGGCAGAAGTCGTTGTTAAAGTTCTGCTGAACGTGAATTCTCGTGGGCTCCCGCATTTCTGCACATTTCATGAGCCAGGCACTGACTACCAGTGGTTGTGGACTGTCTCTTCAAGGATGTTTATTTAAATGGTGGAGATGGTGTGGAGGAAAGGGAGCCCTCCTACACTCTTGGTGGGAATGTAAGTTGGTGCAACCACTATGGAGAACAGTATGGAGGTTGTTCGGAAAACTAAAGATAGAATTACCATATGATTCAGCAATCCCACTCCTGGGCAAATACTCAGACAAAACTACAATTTGAAAAAGATACACGTACCCTTATGTTCATAGCAGCACTATTCACAGTAGCCAAAACATGGAAACAACCCAAATGTCCATAGACAGATGAATGGATAAGATGCAGTACATATATACAATGGAATACTACTCAGCCATAAAAAAGAACACAATAATGCCATTTACAGCAACAAGGATGTACCTGGAGATTCTCATACTAAGTGAGAAAGAGAAATACCATATGATATCATTTATATGTGGAATGTAAAATATGGCACAAATATGCTGCAGACACAACTGAAGCAACTTAGCACAGGCTTCTCTCCTGTAATGTAACCCACCTCATGTACACATATCACTGGGCCCTCTCTGAGTTGCCCTCTAGGAAAAGCATAAGGATGAGATTGCTGATCATCGGGCAATGCTACCGCTGTGAGTCTTTGATTCCAAAATGTTGTTTTTTTCTTGTGTGTGCATGTTAATTCGCTTTAGACTTGTCCAACTGTTTGCAATGCTATGGACTGCAGCCAGCCAGGCTCCTGTCCGTGGGATTCTCCAGGCAAGAATACTGGAGTGGGTTGCTATGCCCTCCTCCAGGGGATCTTCCCAACTCAGGGATCAAACCTGCATCTTTATGTCTCCTGCATGGGTAGACAGGTTCTTTACCATCA
>SJYS01008566.1:0-11670 GCA_006410695.1 Philantomba maxwellii | reverse complement strand
CTCTTGCTTTTTCGATGATCCAGCAGATGTTGGCAATTTGATCTCTGGTTCCTCTGCCTTTTCTAAAACCAGCTTGAACATCTGGAAGTTCACGGTTCACGTATTGCTGAAGCATGGCTTGGAGAATTTTGAGCATTAGTTTACTAGCGTGTGAGATGAATGCAATTGTGCAGTAGTTTGAGCGTTCTTTGGCATTGCCTTTCTTTGGGATTGGAATGAAAACTGACCTTTTCCAGTCCTGTGGCCACTGCTGAGTTTTCCAAATATAGGGATGTATAAATATTCCATAAATGTTACAACACTTTTATTTTTAATGGTTGTACTAGTAGTGCCTGCTATGGACAAAAAAGACTAGATTCCTACTCCCCACTTTCACAACATCCTATTAGATTACCTATATTCCCTGCAATTTAGAACTTATAAGCAGGTCAACGGTTGGGGAGGGACAGGAAAAAACCATAAATTTACTGGGGAAAATTCAAAAGATTATTTAATAAGGTTCAGGTTTCTGCACACAGGTAGAATTATAAATCAAATTTCATATATCTAAATCTATATTCATATATATGTGAGTATATATTCATATACTCATTTCTTTGACATCTAAATATGTGGTCTATGAAATTCATGCCACCAAAAATTAAAGTTCTTTTAACTGAAAATTGCTTTTCAGTACGGCAGTAAGACATTTGTTACTGATACCTGTATGTCTATATATGTATATATCTCATGTTTGAAAGTTGATGTTATTATTGCAGAATAATTAAAGACTCTGCTAAGTTATTAAGTGACATAATGGCATAGATTTGGGACTAAAATTATCAATAATAATGTTTTTAAAATTACCTGTTTCATAGCTCAAATTTACTAGCAGGTAATAATAAATGACTATTGTCTATCCATTGGCAACTCACCAGAGAATACATCCATTTTCAATTTGTTCTGTAAATTTTATCATTACATTTTGATTTCTGATTTAAAAAAGGAAAAATAATATTTTTGACAAAATATTGGTATATGGTAAATATATCTGGGAAGACTGAAAGCCAAAATATCAGAAGTTAATCCTGTTTTACTGAACATGCTTACCATTTTAAGGATCTAAAACTTGTAACTGGAAAATTCCTGAGACTTTCAGCCTAAATAAAAGAGTATAAAGAATGTCAAGTTGCTTTTAATCTTTACAAGAGGAAAGTGTGAGTACCTCTATTCATTCATGTTTCTAACTGCAATTCTGTGAGCACCTCAACTCACAAAGACAGATGTCAGTAATTAAAAGCTTGGTTTTGAGGCTGTAGGAAGTACTGCATTCTGTGGCATTCAACGTGGGAACAGATACATTCATAGGAACTCAGAAAATGAAATAGTTTTAAAGAGAGGATGGCAGTGCAACAAAATTCATGTTTTATGTATTTTATCCAAAATTGTAAGTTTGTTCACTGAAGAGCCTTCTCTGTTCCCACTCCCCTCTTCATCTCTGTTCTCCTTTTCCTTCACTTTCCCAGTAATCTCATTTTAGATTACCTGTGGGCTAACAGGTACACTATACTACACTTGGTTGCAGTGCTTTAATGGACAAACAACTTCTAGGTTACATACCAGGAATTCTATAGCTTCAGTTCATTATGCAACTAGACTTGAGAAAGGAAATGTGGCATAAAAATACTGGATCACTTTCAATCAGATAAAATTATGGTCTACAAGAGGCAGTGTTCAACACCTGTAAATGACTCTAAGCATTCATTCATTCTATAGATAAACACTGATCACTGACTGCCAGACACAGTTCCATTACTTGATGATGTTAAATCTTTTCAGCTAAATGCTTCCAAGGTCCATCTTAGTTAGTCAAGATTAATAAATGTCAAGATTATCCATCAGTTTCATGGTACACTATGAACCAGTAATTCATCTATATCTTTTATTTCATACAACATGCATTTGCCACAGGGAATGTGAAAAAAAAAAATAGTGTGTAGTGGCTGATAACTCTCTTTAACACAAAAAGTAAAATATTAGATGATGGTTGTAATCAGAAGAACGTAGGAAGAAAGGTCACAGAAAAGCATGTTGGTATAAACAGAGCAGGCAGTGCTAGATTTCACTAACTTGGGTGAAGGGAGTACACTTTTGAGAAGTGAGTGTCAGAATTTGTTAGCTGCAACACTCTTCTGCTCAAAACTTGGCAATGATTAAGATCCGAAGGTGTAATAGGGTCTTAGCCTTCTTTCATAAACAAGTAGAAAACTGGACAAACAATGTCAAACAGTTTTAGATGTTACAGGAAGTGCAAAACTATTATCCTTGGAAAACAAATCACAGTAACTTTATGCTTGGAGAAAATGTATAGAATGTAGTACAGTGAGGGGAACCCAAACTGATATCAGTGGTTTTGTTATGTTGACATTAGAACTGGACTTTTAGGATGCTAAAAAGGACTTTAAGGATGGCTCAGATTTACAATATGGAAAACATAAAATGAGAGAGAGACACTAAAATAGTTTCAGAAATCTACCTAGGGGCCTTCCTGATTTTTTAGAATTCTAATCTGCATACATTAAGAGTAAAACCCCAAAGAACAGACAAAGGACATCTTCAAAGAAAAGAACAGTTACCAAGGAGTTATAAACCAAACAGTTCCCAAGATCATACAAAGCTAGGCAGTATTCAAGTTCTAATCATCCAGAGTGGAGACACATTAATATATAGAACATTGCATGGAGAGACTCCACAAGAATCATGCCTTAGTTGCAGGCTAAAATTAACACCAGAGGAAATACTACTCTAGACTTCCTCTTGAAAAATTTTAAAAAGCTGTAAAAGGATCAAACTAATCAACAAGTAACTTAACTGCCTACTAAAACAATGTCCATTACTCTTTAAAGAAATGTCAACACTTAACACAGATGTCAGCACTTAACAACATAACATTCACAAGCATCTAATGCAAAAATTACACACATGTGAAGAATCAGGAGAATGAGTCTGGTATCAAGAGACATTCATCAATGTAAACATTCTAAAAAAAAAAAAAGACAGGAATTTGGAGATTTGCCAACAAAGACTATAAAATCAATTACAACCATGCTCAGAGATTTAAAGGAAAATATGAACATAATGAAAGATAAATGGAAAATATAAAATAACTAGGGGCTTCCTTGCTGGCTCAGACTGTAAAGAATCTGCCGGCCATGAGAGAAACCTGAGTTCGATCCCAGGGTTAGTAAGATCTCCGGGAGAAAGGCATGGCAACCCACCTTAGCATTCTTGTCTGGAGAATTCCTCGGACAGAGAAGGCTGACATGCTATAGTCCATGGGGTTGCAAAGAGTCAGACACAGACTGAGCAGCTAACACTTTCACTTTCAGTATAGAATAACCAGATGGAATACCTGACAAAAAATATAAATATAAATCTGAAATGAAAAATTCACTGGATAGGGTTAGTATCAGATTATACTCTCCAGAATGAAAGCAATATTAGTAAACTTGTACACATGATATCATAAACTATCATAAAATGAAATATAGAGATTAAAAATGAAAAAATACAGAGAAAAAGAAACTCATGGAGTAAATATAATTGAGCAATCTAACATATGTGAAATTGGAGTCCAATAGAGGGTATAAGGTAAGAAAAAAAATGTTATGAATTATGGCCAAATTTTTACAAATTTTGTGAATATAAGCCCAAAGACCGAAGAGAGTAAGCAAACACCAAGAGAAAGTGTGAAGAAAATTACACCAAGGCAATTCATAAATAAGTTATTTTTTAAATTAGTAACAACAATACAAAGAAAACCTTAAAAGCCAGAAAAGAGAAAGATACAAAGCAGGAGTAAATAAAATATGATCCACATGCCAAAACTGTTATGAAGCCTGTTTTTTGTATGACCCAAAAGATGAAAAGTTTTTTATACTTTTTTTTTTAAAGTAGAATATACAACAGAGACAGTATGTGGCCCACAAAACCTGAAATATTTATCCCTCGTATGGAGTAAAGGTGGCTTTCCTAGTGGCTCAGTTGTAAACAATCTGCCTGCCAGTGCCAGAAATGCAGGTTTAATCTGTGGGGCAGGAAGAACCCCTGGAGAAGGAAATGGCAACCCACTCCAGTATTCTTGCCTGGGAAATCCCATGGACAGANCATTGGAGGAAGAATAAAATCAGTTAAGAAAAAATTAGCTAAAAATTTAACAAAGTCCTAATGGTAAATAAAGGACTTCCCTGGTGGCTCAGTGGTAAAGAATCTGCCTGCCATTTCAGGAGATGGGTTTGATACTTGGGTCAGGAATATCCCTTGGAGTAGGAAATGGCAACTCACTTCAATATTTTTGTCTGGGAAATCCCATGGAAAGAGAAACCTTGTGGGTTACAGTCCATAGGGTCACAAAGAGTTGGACCCAGCTTAGTGACTAAATGACATACAAATAAGATAAAGCATAATCAACTTAGGGCAGTTGCTCTCAATCTAGGGTAACAGTGCCCTTTGGGGACATTTACCAATGTCTGTACACATTTTTGTTTGTCACAGCTATTGTAGATGTTGTGGATACACCCTAAGATCTCTCCCAATAATCTCTACCCTCATGCTATCACCTCCCCAATTGCCATTAAGTGTGGATGAGACTTTTAACTCCCTTTTCACCAATAGTATGTCAGAGGTAAAGGAGTCCCCTCCAGTGACTGGTATTTATTTAATTATCATTTAAGACTCCATCTTAGCCATGGAGTGAGGGTCTCTCTTTCTTGCTGGCATTAAAGAAGTAAGTTGCTATGATGTGTATAGCATATCAAGAGGGTCACCTGGCAGGAAACTACAGGTTATCTCTAAAAATTGAGGGTCTATCTTACAACTTTAAGGTGCTGACTGTCAAAAATTCATATGAGTTGGTAAGAGAAGCCAAGCAACTGATGAAAACACAGCCCAGCCAACATCCTGACTGTATGCCGTGTGAAATTCTGAGCAGAGAACATAGTTAAGCCAGGCCTAGACAACTGACCCACAGAAACTCTGAGATAGTAAAACATTCATTTAAGGCTCTGCATTTGTGATGATTTGTTATGTAGGTAATAGAAAAGTAATATAGAGTACTACTGGCATCTAGTGGGTAGAGATCAGGGACTTTGTTAAACATCCTAAAATGCACAGGATGGCCCCTACAACAAAGAATTATCTGCTTTGATGCGACAATAATGTCTAGATTTTGAAAATGTGGGCCAGGATAGGGACCAAAGATAATCCCTGTCCCACAGCACCACCTCTGCCTTGGAGATGCACCCTTGCAGTAGCTGATGGACTGCAACTATGAAACAGACAAAAACAACTTCCCCTGTGCCTTTTCCCAAACTTTAAGCTGATGGGGAAGCAGGAGCAAAGTCTCCCTCCCCTACATGGCCATAAAAAAACCTTTGTTTCAAGGGAAGGGCCAGAAACAAAAATATATCTGTAAGAGCTGGAGGAAATAACACTTACCCCACGATTCAGGCACTGCTTATGGGAGTAGCTTACAGTGAGACAGAGGGGTACCAAATCCTTGGGCTAAAGATTCTGTGCCAATTCAAAGTGGAAGTGTTAGTCACTCAGTCATGTCCAACTCTTTGCAACCACATGGACTGTAGCCTGCCAAGCTCCTCTGTCCAGGAGGATTTAATTTTCCAGGCAAGAATACTATAGCGGGTAGCCATTACCTTATCCAGGGGATCTTCCTGACACAGGGACTGAACTCAGGTCTCTTACGTTGCAGGCAGATTCTTTACAATGTGAGCCATTTGTAATACTGGGAAGAGGCAGAAAAATCTTCCCTGCACAAAACCAACCATTGAAAGCAAACAGAGTTTGGCTCCTGAGAGGAGGTGGTACAGGAATGCTAGGAAGGCACCATTCACAGGCCAAGGTTCTTAAAACTTGCCCATATGCTAAATAATAGGTCCCCAGAGGTGTACAGGTCCTAAATCCAGGAATCTGTGAATATTTTACCTTACTGATAAAAGAACTTTGTAATTAAATTAAGGATCTTTTGAGGGGAAAAATATCACAGTGAATTCAATATAGTGGTAAGTTTAATACAAGAGAGACATGAGAGTTGAAGATGAGAAGGCAAGGTGATGATGGAAGCTGAGTCAGGAATGCAGATGGCCTCTAGATGCTGGCAAAGGTAAGGAAGTGGATTCTTTTCAAAAGACTATAGAAAGAACTAGCCCTGATGAACTTATGGCATTAGTTCAGTAATTAGCAGTTTGAACTCAAAAAAATCCAGAATTCTAATTTTAAAAAATGTGGGTTGTTTTAAGGCACTGAGTTTGTGATAATGTGTTACTTTAGCAATAGGAAATCAACGCGAGGTTGGACCAGAAGAACAAACAAAACGTACTTCCTCATTGTGATACAAGTATGGCTCAGTCAGCTACCAAGCAGGGGAAGGAGGGTCAGAACAGGACAAAGACCTTTTCTGTGACAAAAGTGATTGAAGGAGTAATGAGAGCTGAGGCCGTACAAGGAACACTAAGTAAAACACTCTAGCACCTCAAGTACTACACTAAGCCTATGGCAACAACAGGAAGTAAATGAGGATTAAGATTACTACATCCTTTCATATCTAAAGGAGAAGGAAATGGCAATCCGCTCCAGTACTCTTACCTGTAAAATTCCATGGATGCAGGAGCCTGGTAGGCTGCAGTCCATGGGATCACAAAGAGTCAGACACAACTGAACGACTTCACTTTCTTTCTTTCTATAGTTCCTTTTGGAGAACCATATTTTCTGCATTGCTTGACTAAGGACATGATTGTTAGATTCTGCTTTTTCTTTTAAATCTAGTAACCCATAGATATTATTTGTGTCTGTTAATTGCTCAGTCATGTACTACTCTTTACAGCCCCTTGGACTGTAGCCCTCCAGGCTCCTCTGTCCTTGGAATTCTCCAGCCAAGAATCCTGGGGTGGGTTACCATGCTCTCCTGCAGGGAATCTTCCCAATCCATGGATCAAACCCATGTCCCCTGCATTGCAAGCAGATCATTTACCATCTGAACCACCAGAGAATCCTATATACATAGATATTTGGGAGGTTCTAAATCTCTGATTCATAGATAATAATTCTACATTTTAATAGTATATTTCATCTTTGGGGGAGCCTATAACACTTGATTTGGAGCCTATTTCAATCAGATTTACCCAGACTTTTCCACCGGCCTACAAAGGCTGCAAAGGTGGCAAAATCAGTATATTTGGGACTGACAGATTCTCATAATCCTCACTCTGTTTCCAGGTTGGTTCAGTTCAGTCGCTCAGTCATGTCCGACTCTTTGTGGCTCCATGAATCACAGCACGCCAGGCCTCTCTGTCCATCACCAACTCCCGGAGTTCACTCAGACTCATGTCCATCGACTCAGTGATGCCATCCAGCCATCTCATCCTCTGTCGTCCCCTTCTCCTCCTGCCCCCAATCCCTCCCAGCATCAGGGTCTTTTCCAATGTGTCAATTCTTTGTATGAGGTGGCCAAAGTACTGGAGTTTCAGCTTTAGCATCATTCCTTCCAAAGAAATCCCAGGGTTGAACTCCTTCAGAATGGACTGGTTGGATCTCCNTCCAAGGGACTCTCAAGAGTCTTCTCCAACACCACAGTTCAAAAACATCAATTCTTCGGCACTCAACTTTCTTCACAGTCCAACTCTCGCATCCCTACATGACCAAAGGAAAAACCATAGCCTTGACTAGACGGACCTTAGTTGGCAAAGTAATGTCTCTGCTTTTGAAAATGCTATCTAGGTTGGACTTAACTTTTCTTCCAAGGAGTAAGTGTCTTTTAATTTCACGGTTGCAGTCACCATCTGCAGTGATTTTGGAGCACAAAAAATAAAGTCTGACATTGTTTCCACTGTTTCCCCATCTATTTCCCATGAAGTGATGGGACCAGATGCCATGATCTTTGTTTTCTGAATGTTGAGCTTTAAGCCAACTTTTTCTCTCTCCACTTTCACTTTCATCAAGAGGTTTAGCTTGCCACAAAAGAAAAACAGAATCAAGAGTGATTTTCTTCTTCACAATTGCAGAAGCACCCAGGGCTGCTTTATTTCCTCCTAACAATACTAATTGTTTTGTCTAGAATAGATGGAGTTGTTCTTTGAATCTGGAAAATTAGAGTGCTGGGGATACAATCTAGCTCCTATCTTTCCAGAAGCTGCTCTCCATAAAAGTATTAATTTATTTTGCTTTACTCATATGAGTAAGACACAGATAAATCATTATTTTAAGGAAATAAATAGGCCTGTAAGAACTGAGTGTATGTATTTATCTATCCATCTCCTCACTAAAGAGCTAATTAAAATGTCAGCAAGATAATTAAAGATTTTCCACAGAAATTTGAGAAGAGATAGCAATAGAAAAGGTGATTCAACACATTTTTAGAAGATAGAAAGTAACAGTGTGATTGTATCTGAATTAACAGAGGAGAGGAAGTGACAGCATAAGTCCCGCAGAAAGAAATGCTAATAAAAAAATCATAGGCAAATAAAAAAGAAACAATTGCCAGCCATGAGTAAGTGACCAGTAATGGCCTTGTACCCACCTGCCCCCCAGCCAAATCTCTGAGATTATCTACAGAAGAGTACAAAATCCTGGGTCATTGATTCTAATTTATTTTGGAAAACAATTGTTAGTGTAGACATCATCACATGATTTTCTTCTCCCTCTAGCACTTATATCCTAAAACATAATATACAGAATTTTTATACTCATGTTTTGTATATTTGCTCTTTTTTTAGGGGGTAGGGGGACTTCTCTATTGGCTCAGATGGTAAAGAATCTGCTTGCAATGCAGGAGACCTGGATTCAACCCCAGGGTTGAGAAGATCCCCAGAGAAGGAAATGGCTACTCACTCCAATATTTTTGCCTGGGGAATTCTATGGACAGAGGATACAGTCCATGGGATCACAAAGAGTCAGACACATCTGAGTGACTAAAACACTTTCACGAACAACTTCAAGAACAGCAAACAATGAAGATGAGTCAATTGATATAATCTGGAGGATAGCATGAAGGTTGATTTTCTGATCTGTCTGAAGAGTAGTTGACACATGCCTGACTGAAATCTCAGATCTAGGTAAAATGTAGAGAGGTGCTGGTTTCTCCTCTTACACAAAGGAAGTATTCATTAAAAAAATAAACAAAAAACTTAATTAAATTAATAAATATCCAGACAGGTATACTGTTGTATACTTTTCCCTCAAAAATGAAAAATTTACCACACTGTGTTGCTAAATTATGCTAGTTAATAATTCTCCAACACAGATGCACGTTGACAATCATACAACCAGATTTCAATCAGAAACTTAATGCTTCACTGTTAAATATATGTGTCCTGGAAAATTAAGTTTCCATTTGAAGAAATTTCTCACATGAAAGTCAAAAGAAAAATGAATGAAATAACTTAGAGAAAATGTAAATAGACCAGTAAAAATAAATAACAAAAAAAGAATACATCTTGGTAGATGATAGAATTAACTGCTTTCACAAATCAGGGAAAGTATATTTTTGAAAGAAGCAACAAGGAATAAAGAATGTCCCTAGAAATTAAGTATATTACAGCAGAAAAAGAAATTTGAAACACATTGGATAATTTTATAGAACAGTGGCCTGTAAATTCTGGTTTTTCTCTGAAGAGCCAACTAGTAAATATTTGAAGCTTTGCAGGCTATATAATATCTGTTACCACTTCTCAGCACCACCATTTTAGAGGGAAAGCACCCATGGAAATTATTTAAACAAACAAATGAGTAGGAGACTGAGCTGCAATAAAATTTTACAAAAACAGTCAGCTGACTGAAATTGAAATTACTGACTCTTGCTATAAAGAGAATAATTTTTAAAAAGAAAATGATGGAAAAATAAAGCTGGAATTGGAGCTCCAACCCTGATGTCTTACGTGTAACTAAAAAAAAAATCTAGAAAGAGAATATATCAAAAGCCAAGAGTAAAATAATAGAATTCATTAGAATTAAAATATGCATGTCATAATACTAGAAAGAAAATTCAAAATGGATTTGTGGAATATTAAGCAGAAGTAAAAATAATGCATTGTATTTATATACCAAAATGCAGAAGATGTGTATAAGAGACAGGAGTTGTTCTTTGAATCTGGAAAATTAGAGTGCTGGGGATACAGTCTAGCTCCCATCTTTCCAGAAGCTGCTCTCCATAAAAGTATTAATTTATTTTGCTTTACTCATATGAGTAAGACACAGATAAATCATTATTTTAAGGAAATAAATAGGCCTGTAAGAACTGAGTGTATGTATTTATCTATCCATCTCCTCACTAAAGAGCTAATTANTGCATTCTCTTTATATAACAAAATGCAGAAAGATGTTAAAATTAAATTAAAATTAAATTTTTTAAAACAGTATTTTATGATACCACATATATAACATATACATATATTACACTTAAACCTTACTACTTGAATTTTAAAAATATATATTTTTCCACTCACATTTTCATACTGAATTCTATTTTATCCTACATTGATACTTTTTATTAATAATTTGTCCTCCATAATTTGCTAGCATATCTTGAAATGTTGTTCAGTCGTGTCCCATTTTTTGTGTCCCCTTGGACTGCAGCACTCCAGGCTTCCCAGTCCTTTACACACTCCCAGAGTTTGCTCAAACTCATGATGCTATCCAACCATCTCATCCTCTGCTGTCTCCTTCTCCTGCCCTCAATTTTTCCCAGCATCAGGGTCTTTACCAGTGAGTCAGCACTTCACATCAGGTGGCTGAGGCATTGGAGATTCAGCTTCAGCATCAGTCCTTTCAATGAATATTCAGAGTTGATCTACTTTAGGATTGACTGGTTGGATCTCCTTGCAATCCAAGGTGACTAGCACCACATTTCTCTAGCACCACAGTTCAAAAGCTCTGTGTTTACTTTTTAATCTATGAATGTCTCTCAATCGTGTCAAACTCTTTACAACCCATGGACTACACAGCCCATGAAATTCTCCAGGCCAGAATACTAGGTAGCCTTTCCCTTTTCCAGGGGATTGATAGCTTATGGTGAATGATGTTGGGTTTGTGATCCCTAGAGGTTAACTTTGGGACCAGGGACCAGCCTTGATCACTCAAGAGCTTTTGTGTAGCAGAGAGCTAGAGAAAGCTTCTGACATAGACATCAGAAGGAGGGTGGAGAGTGTCCACCTAGCTTATCAAGACCTTATAAACTTTTTTCAGACCCACTCCCAGAACATGCATCTTAAATTAACAAGATCAGAATGAAAAATAGATTTTACTAGACCCACTACGCATGTTGATGCATGGCAAAACCAATACAATATAGTAAAGTAATTAACCTCCAATTAAAATAAATAAATTTATATTTAAAATAAATAAATAAATAAACCTATCAGGAAAAAGAAAGAAAGAAAAAAAAAAAAAAGGAGTGGTGGCTGTGTGGGCGCAGGAGGGCCAAGAAGAGCTACTCCACATTCAAGTTCAGGGGCGGGGGGGGTGAGGAGATACCCCTCATCCAAGGTAAGGAGCAGCAGCTTCACTTTGATGGAGCAGCCGTGAAGAGATCTAAGGTAAAATAAACCCAAATAAGATGGTAGGTGTGGCAAGACGGCATCAGAAGGCAGACACACTGAAACCAAAATCACAGAAAACTAGTCA